>JAQFZM010000058.1:0-64362 GCA_034695785.1 Galumna obvia
GGCACCTCTATTTTCAAGTATTAATAATTAATTTGCCTGCAAAAAACATACCAGGATTTTTCAACTGGAAATAGTTATTATAGAGAATTCATTTTTGAGTCGAGAAATAATAGAAACAATAGAATATTTGGTTTATATATTGAGGACTATTTAAAGTATTTAAAATGAGGTAATTTTAATTTGAAAACTCATATCATTGTAAAGTTATAGATGTAAAACAAAATTATATTTTGAAATTTATGAGATTAGATTAAATCACACAAAAATCCAATAAATGAGTGAATGCTTGAGAAGATTCTCAAGAATTTGTTTGATTCGAGGTTTAAATTTAACTAAATTAGAGACTTTTGCGCTCAAAATAGAAACCTGGGATTTATTAGATAAATATGAGATAAAAGTACAGCAAAAGAATTTATTCTATTTGTGTTTTCACACATTTTTTACGGAAATAACCGGTAATAAGAGGTCAGGAAAGAAAATGATAGTATAGAAAGTATAGAAAGGATACAAACCCGAGATTAGTAGGAAATCATTTTCATTACTCCAAAAGGGAATAATAACTAAACATTGTTTTTATTCTCTGAGAACCCAAAAAGAAAGTTCTCGGATAACAAATGGATTACTTTCTGTTGGCAAACAATAAGGCAAAAGAAAACCTGAAAAGAGGGTTACTTTTCTCTCGTATGCTTTTATGCGACTCTAATCCAATACCGAACGCATAACATATTTAGATATTATAACAAAAGCGTTATTTTGTGATAAACTAATAATGCATTTAATAAACATTTTTACAATATTTTCTGATGGACTGACAGATCGATACAACAAAGATGTTCAGTAATATTGTGGAAGTGAGTGCTGCCAACCATCAGTTTTGGATCGAGCATTTATTGCCCATGCTAAACTATACCAGACAAACACATCAGCCTTTGAATCCTATGCTTATGAAAGACGGCTTTTTTTTGGTAAACTTCTCTTTCATTTGATATTTTATTGAAAACTCAATGAATTAATTTTTGGACGAAATTTAATTATGTTTTATCTCAACGAAACAGTTCGAACAGATATTCCATCCCTATGTAAAGTATTGCTTAGAGCACAGCACTTGCCTTCAATATGTCAAAGAAAAACATAAGGACAATGAGCTCTTTAAGACTAATGTTGTGGTAATTCTTTATTGATATCATTTCACTTAATTATGAAAGGATTGCTTTTTTATCAAAACTCTAATAATTTGGTTACGTTTTAAAACATTGTGCGAAACACCCATTGATTGTGAGAGATTACGTCTAATGGATTTATTAGTCAAACCTATGCAAAGGCTAACAAAGTATTCATTACTTCTTAAGGCTATACTCAAGAAAACTGATTCCGAGGAACAGAAGAGTGCATTGAAGCGAATGGTAGTCTCTTTTAAACATTTTCCTCTCTATTTCACAATTACTCTAAGATTTTTGCCTCCAAATTGTTTAAAACGAAAATTTGAATAAATCAAAGAAAAGTCTCATTTGGGAACAATTTGGGAACAATTTCTTGAAATTCTTAAATATTCCTAAAATTTTTGATTTTTTATTCAGAGATTTATTCAAAAATTTAGTGTTTATAATGTTATAAAAAAACGTTATCTCTATTTTTAGATTTAATTAAATAATGATTTAAAAGTAGAGAAAAAAGTATTTTTTTGAGGATAAACGAGGATAATATGAATTCCCAGATTATTGGAATTCTCGCTATTAGTTATCAGTTTATTTCAACACATAATTTATTAAAAGATTATATTTAAAAATGGGTTTTAAGAGCTTTTATTCCCAAAAGTTTTATTTAATATTTGTTTCTCCAAAAGAATGAATGCGTCGAACGGTTTGTTTATGGAGTGGACGCCACTCTTCGCCGACAACACGAACACCAAAAATTGTCATCAATTGTCACTCGTATTGAAAGTTACGACGCCATTGACTGCAGTAATGATGAGGCAGAGAAGGTATTCAATAAGAGAGAGAATCTTATAAATGCCTATAATTGTTGCCATTTATCCCAAATTCTTTAGTTATTAAAAGAATACGTGAATTTGGACTTAACTCAGCCAATGCACGGCTGTTCCCCGCACTTCATTAGACATCTTTTGGTTGAGGGATCGTTAAAGTTAAAGGATTCTAATGCCAGTAAAGTCGATGTCCACTGTTTTCTGTTTACAGATTTGCTTCTAATCTGTAAATCAGTGAATAAAAAAAGTGGAGACAAAGTTAGAGTTATTCGACAGCCATTTATAATCGATCGCGTGGTTACTCAAGAACTGAAAGACGGCAGTGGTTTCATTCTTTTATATTTGAATGAATTTCGAGTCGCAAATGCTATACATTTATTGTATTCGAGTGACACAAAGACATGGCTCGACTATATAAAGAAAGCACAGGAACTCTATAGACATACCAAAAACATTTCTATTGCTTCAGAACCTCCGGAAGTAACGTATTTCCGTAATCTGGAAGAGGATGAAGACTATGACTACCCATCGATGGCACTGTTGGCGGCGTCGCGTAACTCTCCGCGCAGTTCGAGCCGTTCGAGTCTCGTTCACTCTCACAGCGGTTCCGTTGATATGAGTGATGCTTCAAGTAATTCAATGGCAGTAATACCACCCGTCCCAACACCTAATCTATTACCACATCCCGATTGTCAACAACAGCCGCCCCGAGCCGTCAGTTTCGAGTTGGGAGAACTACGAAACCCGAGTCTAACCGTTGAAGACTTGGACTCATTTGTTCGCTCACAAAGTGTTGACAATCGAACCCCCATTTCAGTGACAGTCACTTCTCCCCGACCCGAAAGACGAGCATTTCTTTTGAGAAATGTTAAGAATAGTACTCCTGTTAGTCATTTTTACAGTCAGTATCCGAACACTCTGTCAGTGAATGTGCCATCAAATTATATTCCGATCAATGATCCCAAACAAAGTCTAAAATCTCCGCCGTCTTTACCATCGCTTCAAATTCCGATTCCTTCGTCGCCAACAAAAGTAATCAATCAGTCTATTCGTTCATTACCTCCTCGTCCGACATCACCGACAATATTGAGTCGTTCCCTACCATTGAATGCAAATAAGCCGCCACTACTCAAAACTAAAAACATATCCGGTCTGATCACACACTCAGCTCCGGCCAGTGAAGGGCCGTCTCCTGTGCATAGCCTCGACAGTGAAGCCCAAAATGAAAGCCTCGCCCCGACATCCAAATCCGATGAATCTATTGATAAGAGCACTGAACCAGATATTAATGAAGACCCGGAAATACTTAAAAGTCGAATGCATCAGAAGAGGACCTGTCGTACAGAACGCAGATACCATACGGCAGACTCTATAGAACACATGAAAAAGGAAAAGGATTCGTCTATACATAAGAGGTTGTCGTGGAATTATGGACAACAAACTCACGGCAATAAACCCATTCCTTCTCATTGTGAACGCATTCTATGCAATAAACACTTCAACAAATGCTTGAGTTCTGAATCAGTTTACAGTTCCAGTGGTTTCAGTAGCACTGGTTCTGTACCGTTGAGTGTCGGGAGCTCTGAATGTGAACAGTGCGGAATTGATATTCTGGATCACATCCAAGAAATGGATTCATATACTGATTCTCCGACAGTTACGCCAAATGAGAGCCAGATTTCATTGCAATCGAGTTCTGCTTCTGATTATGAGCTCAAACCAAACGCTAATATTTCGAACTCAAAAATTAAGATCGATATCAGCGAAGTTAAAGACGGCATTTCCTCCGTTCAGATCAGACTCGGCAATGGAGAACCCAATCAACCCAAGCCTTCCAAAGCTGACCTCAAAAAGATGAAGGAATTCCTATTAACCAGTTATAACGTGGAGTCTTCGTAAGTATTTTACAAAAAGAGTGAATTTTCAATCAATTTAACCAAAAAAATATAGTTTTTGGGGTTTTTTGTTAAAATGATTGCAAATTCATTTAATATTCTTTTAAAATGGATTTTATTTTTACGAATTCATCACAAATTCAAAAGTCATACACTTTTTTATTTTAAGAATTGACTAAAACTTACCAAACATTCCAATAATAGAAACATTAAATTAGATTCAAATCAATTCTATAAATGTATTGAAACAGAAAACAAGGCGTATAGTTATTACTCAAAATCACTACATTTATAGCAAAACTATAGACAGTATAAACTTTTGCTATATTTTAGTTGAAATATAATGGAAATGAAGTGAATATAAGCATTGATTCCACTCTGAAATGTAGATAAGATATTGTCGATCGACTCAATTATTTGAGGAATTAATTTATTTATTAATATTAACGAGTCTTTAAGCAGAACTTCTCATTTAACCACACTTTGGGTCAAATATTTGTTTTTAATTACTGAATACACTCATCAAACATATGAATTGACCAAGAGCTAAAATCAAATAACCATTATATTTTTACCAAGATAAAGTTTTTTTAAATGGTTTTTTACTTCGTTATTTTGTTTACATTAATTTATCAAAAAAAGCTAATAATATGTTTAACTACTTTGTTGATTTTACTCATTACCGGGTAATGATTACCCTAATCATTACTAATAATATTGTATATGAATATGTTTAATATCCTTGCTCATCTCACATATCATATTTTAGAATTTAGCTGAAATTTTGTCAAATGAGAAGAACTGCTCTTAATTTTAAGAACTGAAGTGAAATATAATTAAATAATGAGTTTATATAAGAATAATGGTATCGAAAAATCAAAACTCTTATCAATTAATACTAATACTTGTCTTTTGAGTTAATAAGTAATGATTTAGTGGTTCTTACGTTCATTAATATCTATTATTCATTTGTTTTGTCAAATATAGCGAAGTTTGACCGCATTATCTGATGATCGATAAGATTGTGATAAATTTATTGATGTCTGAATACCAGACTTCTATTTTGGCGCTGAAATGAGGCGAAAATATTTTCAACTTATGGTTGGAATTTGTCTTTGGCTCTGATATGCGGACAACTCATGACTTTACGACAGATTTTAAGTAATTGTTTGAAGGATTTTTGCCCCAAAAGAAAATCTTTGTCTGTTTCGGACAAACAGATGATATTAGAGTTACATTCCATGGAATAAGAATAAAGTGAATCACATCAAAGAGCATATCTTATGAGCAAATTCTGAACTGTTGTTTAGCGCACAGTCGGATAGCACTGACAGCATTTCTCTAACTATAGGGTCCACTATTTTCTATCAATACTTTATTCAATAATTTATTTAATCTTAGATTTAATTAAATTATCGATTTATGATTATTATCGCAATTTTGCACTAATTATCACTTTATTTGTTTAAAAATCCATTTTAGACTTAATCTAATCTCAAAATATATCATTAATTATATAAACATATATTATATGTATTTAATTTTGTCGATTATGTATATTAACGATAAGAATCGAATGGGAGTACCATTTATTCTGTTCTTCTTTACACTCATTTAATTCATAGAGTTTTATGTAGTTTTGCCCAAAATTTATGAAAAAAAAGAAGAGAGAAGTGAAATGAAGTGAAAAATATTTAAATCTCAAAAATAAACATAAAATCAAATTATGTTAAAAAGTTATTTCAATCAAAACATTTATTTTGTCAGTTCTTTCGATTTTTCACTTCAAAAATGAGCCAAAATTTAATTCAACTTTTCTTTGGATAATATCTTAATTCTGAAAACATATTTCAATCGCAAAACTGATCTCAAATAGAGTTTGAATTTATTTTCATTTTTATATAGGACTCAAACCTTAGTAACTTTCATTGATCATATATTTGATCTTGGTACAGATCAATAAACAATGTCTAATAAGTAAATTGTATTATATATTAAAATATTAAATAATCTGAGTCTAAGTTTGAAATCCTTTGTAAAGATTAGTGCCTAAACTCAATATTTGATGAAAAATTCATTGAATTACTATTTAATTGAAAAGATTTGTCAAATTTAAAGCGAGAAATATATATAAATTTATTTTTAAACTATAATTAATGTCATTTCAATTGATATCTAAAATTATAATGTTTTGGAAGAAATGAATAAATTATAAGAAATTCAAAACCAAATTTGATTTGTCTCTCATTTAAAGCAAAATTCGTTTCATTCGTTATTCATATTTCTGTAGACAAGCGTTGAAATCATGTCTCAATTCATGTCAAACCATAAGCCCTTAATTTATAACTTAAAACAAGAATCACAAAATGTGCCAAAACTGTGCCACAAATGCACTCTAACTCTAACTCATATTTTTCATACTCTTCTACAGAAGATTTCAATTTATAATTAAAATTTATATGTTTTGTGTGGTTCGCACTATAATTATAATGAATACCTGCAAACAAATCAATGAGAGCAATGTAATGCCCAAATGCCCAAGGACATTTCAACCCCACGTTTCCAAAATTAACACAATTTAATTAAACCCAAATAAAGAATGAGACGAACAAAATGTTAATTTTAGAAATGCTTTGAATAAATAAAAAACTAAATTGGATTATGTCTTCCTTTCAAGAATATCACACAATATATGGAATCCATTGTTTAATGAGTTATGACATCGAAATAGATTTTAAAACAACTAAAACCAAACTTTGAATAAAAGCCAATAATTAATCAAAATATATAATAATTGATGGAAAGAACGCCACCCGTTAACCGACGCCACACCCGATATAGATATGAATCTCAACTATTATTTCAATTATAATTTTAATAATTTTAACGAAAACATGAAAATTAGGAAAAATATGTCGAAAAAAATCGATAAAAAAGTGATGTAAAGTAACTAAAAATTATTTTATTGCATCGAAAAAAGCTTAATATCAAAGATAATCATAATATCAGATAATATTGTATTTAACAATACATTCAAAAAACAATATTCATATCAATTAAAATTTTAATCAATTAATTGATTCAACGATTCGGACATTTCTTATGGTTCACTAAATTTGTTAAAATTATTTGAACCGAAAGTTAATTGAATGCAATGATTTTTTGAGGAAAACTTTAAAACAGAGACTAAGGAACGACTTAACAACTGAATCGTTTGTCGCAAACGATTTCTACTGATTTGGACAAAAAGCTCAGATGAAAACTTGGAAAACATTGTTTTAAAAACAATTGATTAGTTGAACGATGAGAGGACAGGTATCGACAAAACGATGAGAAATGCGAATGAGTCGATGGCACAAATTGTCTTAAGAATTATCTATTATGAAGTCGTTGTCGCCGGAGTAGGAGTTGGCGGTGAACTCGTATTATTGGCGCCACTATTGCTTGTGTTGTTCGTATTGTTAGTATTGTTCTGTTGCTGTTGTTGTTGTTGTTGTGCCCATTGGGCAGCAGTTGCCAATTGGGCGCCTCTAAACTGAGGGGCCGCCACCTGAACAGGAATCAATTGAATAGTTGCGGGTCCTTGAGATGTATGGATTGTAGTTGCGATATGTGGCTGTTGAGCCACCCCTGCATTCACAACATTATTGGCATTTCTAGCTCCTCGACCTCCACTCCCTGTACTCGGATTTGTGTGAATTCTTCTGTGACGACCTTTTGGCACATTTTTGTGATTAAAATAACGAAGAATTAAAACGATTAAAAACAATACTTAGTTTATCCTTTCGATAAAAGCCTCGACCGCAGTATTCGCAGGGATAGGGACGCTCTCCCGTATGGATCATCTGATGTCTTCTCAAATGATTCTTCTGAGAGAAAGAACGACCGCAGACATCACAATGGAATGGCTGTAGATATCAGTGAAATATTAGAAAATAATTAATAAAAAAATATTTACTTTGTCTCCGGTATGAGTTCTCATGTGATCTAAAAGTTTGCATCGATAGGAGAAACCCGAACCACATATTTCACAGCTATTCACACATATATCACACGTTTTATTTAACAAATTTAAAAATCAAAAACAAATATTAAACAACAAACCTGCAAGATTTCTCTCCGTGAGCCACTCGTACATGAATCCTAACTCTCTCAGCGCTGGCAAACAATTTTCCGCACTGATTGCAGGGAACGCTCTTCTCTTGTTTTGTATGATTACTATAAAAATAAACAATTTTTTAATGAAATAATGTTTATATAAAAATCTTTTAAAATAACGTTAAATATATTTATTATTATTTCTATTATTCATTAAAATGTATTCAAAAAATTTCAGAATAAAAGATAAAATTTAAGAATATTCTATTAGTTCCAGTTATAATGATGCCCTAGCTTATATTTGATTGTATGCCATTAATAATTAACAAATAGTTGGAATATCTTTCACAGTTTCAAAATAAACTAGGTTCAACTTATCCTTAGATCTATGATTTCAATAAAATGTTTAAATATATATTAATCCATAATAATTAAGGTTTGATTGAAACTCTATTTATTTAAAATGAGTGTTGACTTGAGTTTAGTGTTATCTTATTGTAAATAATGTAAACACAAATATTTTTTAATGATGTGATTAAAATTTGATTATCGGAATAGCTTTAGGTATCAGTTCTTTACAATATTTAATGAAAAAATTATATTAAATTAGAGGTAATTTATTATAAATAAATAATGAATTAACTATTAAATTGGCTATAAATTGAGTCTTGTATAAAATGCCATTAAATTGATACAAACCTGAGGTGTGCCTGTAGTTCACTGGCGCTTTTATAAGGTATTTTACAGGCAGGACAGGGCCAGACTGTGGCCGTCGAATTGGTAAAACTGACGGAACTGACGTTTCGGACCTGAGAAGCGGTGGAAGCGGTCGCAGGAATTAGGATCGCGTGTTGTTGTTGTTGTTGGGGTTGTAAGTGTTGTTGGGGTTGACTGTTGTGCTGCAATGGATTACCCGGAAAGGCGATGGCAGTCGTCAAGAGGTGAGTTCCTGTCTGTGGCTGCGGTTGATTACAATTTTGTGAACTTCTCTGTTGTTTAATCTTAGTATTGGAGTGTTGGGAGTGCTGTGACTGTTGTGACTGTGAGTGTGCTTTTGTGGAACTACTATTGTGTAACATATCGTTAGCCGACTGCTGTTGTTGTGGCACATGATGTATGAAATTTGCGATGTGTTGTCGCGGATCAAACCCTATCACAAACCAACTCTTATTTCAATCATTCAAATCAAAATTAATGATTATTTAGAGGTAACAGACATTCACTCATTTATTCAAATGAAATGAAAATATAACAAATAAAGTGTCACTCGAGTGGACAGGGAGTCAACCATTAGAAACAACTTAAGCCTCAAAATTCTGTCATTCGTTTGATATAAATTTCAATTAATATTAACCGATACTTCATTTAATTGAAATTCAGAGAATGTAAAACCAAAAATAGAAAAATTCCTAAAATATAAAACAAAAGTCATTTCAAGAATTTGGGATTAAATGAAGAAATTCTACGAATTGTTAATAAGTTTATACCCTTTTGTTTGTCTCAAGAATTTATGAGAAAATGATTTCAATAAAAATTAATTAAAATTTTCATTTAATAAAATATAATTAGAAAATGATTTAAAAAAACAACAATTAATTTAAATGGGATTAAGAGTTGTCTTAAATCATTTATCAAATGTGTTTTGTCATAATTGATCATACTTAGTATAAAAGGATTAATTGTACTAGCTAAATATCTTCTCTAATAATGTTCAGTAATTTATATCCTAAATTACAAACATAAATTTAATCTAGTACATATACTGTCACTATTAAATTGCCGGAAAATATGCTTATCTAAACATAAATTAGAAAAGAACAAGAACAAAGTGAACAAAGTGAACAAAGTGAACAAACTCAATTATTTCAAATAATATCAGATTTCATAGATTGCAATACTATTATAATAATTGTATTAAAAGTAATTATTTTTTGAATAAATTAAAGATTATCTCAAATAAAGAAATGTCGAGGAATTCAATGATTTGTGATATCAATAAAAATAGTTTTGAGGCTAACCTTCGAAGTAAACAAAGACTATTCTCTCATATATTTGTCAATTCTTGGAGTCATTCCCAGAAAATGAGCTCAAATTAAATGGTAAATAAAGTGATTCTAATTTGAATTGTCTTTAATGGAAGAACTCTTTTATTTCCCTCGAAATGAATTTAAACTTTTTTATGGTTTAAAAGAAAAGTTGTGTTCAAATCGTGTATTGAATATAAGGCAATGATTGGAGTTTAGTCTAGAACTGCATCAGTGCTAACATCCAAAGCTGTATGGATTGAGTCCCCCATTGTTGTAGTGATTGCCCTACACTTCAATCCCCCCAAAACAGTGTCAAACTAATTGTTTTCAGGACTGTCTTCAGCCCCAATAGCCCGCAATGACAGGTGTTGGACACTTACCCGGGAAAGCTGTGGCCGCCGGGAAGACGAATGCTGGCGTACAGACCACTTGTTCGGGTTGTTGTCCAGTTGTTTGACTTGCAGTCCCACCTGAAGCCATATTCGTTCCTTTGTTGAGCCCCAGTATAGGTGTGACAACACATGCGTTCTCTCCGACCAACACTTTCCCTAACATTGCCTTCAAATGTGCTCACAATCACTACTATTACAGTTTACACCCGTTAGCTCACAATTGCTTATAAATGGCCAAACCATTATCATATTATTTAAAGTTCACCATGATCATTCACATGCAATTTAACAGAATAAATTCAAATACAAATTACAAGATTATCCCCTCAGGAATTGCACACAATTTCACTATAATTTATAACTTAAATGATCTGCAAATGAGACGATCGTTAAATCAAATGCAATAAAAGGTTTAAAATTAAAATTTAAAGTTTTAATCGCTTTTAAATAATATTTGAATTGAATTAAAGTCGTATTAAAAATCGCTGAAAATTGTGATAACATTTGTTTGATATGACGTCAGTTTGTATTTAATACAAACTTAAATGTTTTAAATCATTTCCTCATTAAAGTAAAGCCATAATTCAAACTTAAGTACAAAAATGGGCAAAAACTCATCTCAGGAACTGTCGGTTTGGAAAAAGATGTTAACTGTGGGCTCCAAATGGGAGGATAAGGTCTGACAACAAACACATCTCTTTTTATTGAATAACTTATGATTTTTATCGACTTTAGGACCAATTTCTTGATGTTATTTATTGGGGTCGACAGCTCTTGGCTATACTTATGGGTATTATTTGGGGATATTTAGGTATTCATCACTTTATTAAAGATGAGTCAAAACTAATTTTACTAAAATATCTCACTTTTGTCCAAAGGTTTGACCGGATTATTAGGTTTGAGTTCTTTTGTAATCACGAATTCAATCGCCGTTTACTTCTATTCAGGTTTTCATTCAAAACTAACTCCAAATATATTTCATTTTATTTGTTGTTTCAGTTAATTTCAATACCGATAACGAAGACGTTATGCAAGACGTGAAGGAAGGCTTTATGACATCTTTTGCATCATTTTTGGTAAATTCATTAAAAAAATTCAAAAATCAAATTAATTTAGAATTGTTTTAAAGGTTTCGTGGATTTTAATATATTCTGCGCTATATTTCTAACATAAAAAAGTTTTTAATATATTTATAATATGTTATAATAGGTTTGAAATAAGGACTCATTTTTATATTTTGTTCGACAATTAATATTAAAATCAATTTATTATAAATTGTTATTAATTGCAAATAAATTTAATTATTTTAAGAAATAAAAATCAATAGACTCGAGCATCGGTTCGTACACATCCTATGGTTTAAAGGTATTGAACAGGTATTGAATCCCTTCTAATCCTTTATCTATTAAAGTTTGGTTAAAGGGCTTAACCTTTAAATTATTAAATAAATGTTTTGATTGTCTCTTAATTAAATTACAAAAATAATTATTATTGACTGAAGTTTAATATAAAAGAATGAAATCTGTGGACAAAAGACGTAATAAATGTAACGACAGTTGACTTCAAAGTGAAACGCATTGAACTCAACATTTGTTTTGCGTTTTCACTACAAAAATGGCGTCGAATGTAGTGAACACTAATTCTAATAATATTTCGGTTAATAATAATATTAATAATAATAATAATTTAAACGACAAAAACAGTTCAGAAAAGACAAAACCAAAGTTCAAAAATGTGATAATATCTCTGGAAAACAGTATTTTACCCAAAGAAAAGCTAAGTTTGACGCCATCGATGGCCGACGGACTCGACTCTAAATATGAAATGGATTTAAGGATTATTGGATGTGAACTCATCCAAAGCTCAGGCATTCTTCTAAAACTACCTCAGGTTTGAACTCAATTATGATTAAAATATGAGAAATAAATGATATAATGAATGGTAATGTTTAGGTGGCGATGGCAACGGCTCAGGTCCTCTTTCAGAGATACTATTACTCAAAATCTTTTGTTCGGTTCCCGATGGAGACGACAGCCATGGCTTGTGTCACATTAGCCTCTAAGATAGAAGAGGCCCCTCGAAGAATACGGGATGTGATCAATGTTTTCCATCACATGAAACAAACTCGTCTTCAAAAGTGAGTCAACCCTTTGTTTGTTGTGTTTGAAATGCACTTAAAATTAAGTATTGATTGAAAACCGATTTATTGTTTCAATTTTGTTAAGAAGTGCTATAAAAATAACTTTCTGTAACTCCTCTTTAATACTAATTTGAATGTCTAAAGAGATTTAGTGAAGGATTACATTAATTGTATTTTTAATTTTCAGTGAAGACAAGCCCTTAGTTTTAGACGAGAATTATATTCTGACCAAAAATAATGTGATTAAAGCCGAGAGAAGACTATTAAAGGAATTGGGATTTTGTGTTCACGTAAAACATCCCCACAAAGTATTACTCATTTTGTTTTGTTTTGTAATTAATTTGATTTATGTTTTGTTTTTAGTTTATCGTAACTCTTCTTCAAGTGTTGGAAAACGAGAAGAACGAACGACTTATGCAGACTTCGTGGTAAGACATCTCTTTATCTTAGATTTTGAGACGATTTCTAAATTTGATTTCATTGAATGAATAACTATTTAATAACGATTTAATTTAAACCACAAATTCTTTTGGATTTAACAATAGTTTAATTTAAAAACATTATTGATAGCATTGATTCCATCAAATAGTGGTTCCGATTCATTGATTTGGTTTAGTCTTTAAAGTAATTAATGTTAGTTTTTAAGGAAATTCTTTTGTTATCAATAATGTTGTGTTAAAATTGATTAAAATTTGATTATTAATTGTTTTTTAATTTATTGCCTAACAGTATATTAGGTGATGATTAGGTAAGTAAGCCTTCATTCCTGACAGTCAGTGCCTGGGATCAGGAAATCTCTGAAAAGAACCGTCAACTGATTGGAGAGTAAGCCCTGCAAACACTCCACTCAATTGATTTCAATGGACTGAATGCACTCTCAATACATTGTCTGTCAATACATAAACTGATGTTTTTAATCATTGAGTGAACTGATTGTCAATTCTTGTGCCAAACGAAAAGGTAATGCTTTGGATTCGAATGCTTTGTTCGCAACATTCAAATGACAATTCAATGAAGATTTTATAGATCTTTCAGTTCTCACATTCGAACCATTAATTGATTTTTGGATATTTGTCTCTCTTATGATTCCCAACAAAAACATTGAAAACGACCGCAACTATCGGTGACTCAAAATGTGTTAACTTTGATATTACTATTATTTTAGATCTGATGCCACTCAATGTCATCCCCTCTCACGAGTCATGACATTTGGCACTCATTTCTCTTTAATTGTTTGGCGAAGAATTGGATTCAAACATAACTTCTAAAGTGAATTAAAGTGAAAAAGTGTTAAAACAATTTACTTATTATTTAAAAGAGAAGAACGGATTTTATTTATTCAGTGATTGACTATTATTTGACTTAAGTTTGCAGAGCTTTCATGAGTGCGGCAGAGGTTTCCTGAGACCAGTGCCCAACTGATGTCATTTGGTTACGATTTATGCCTTCAATTAAACTAAACTATTGCTAAGAAATTGTGGTTTCAATTTGGCATTCATTCGTTCCAATCGGTAATTATTGAGAAGTGTTTAACATTTGTTTCTATTTTTTTAAGGAATTATATGAACGATAGTTTGAGAACTAATGTCTTTGTCCGGTACTCACCCGAAACCATTGCCTGCGCGTGTGTTCACTTAAGTGCCAGAGTCTTAGGGGTAATCATTCATTTATTTATTTTTAATTTTAAATGTATTCTATTAATTGAAAGGTTCCGCTCCCAAATCGGCCCAATTGGTTCGAGGTCTTTGGCATAATTGAAGAAGAAATTAAAGATGTCTGCCTTACAATACTTAAATTGTATTCGAGGCCAAAACCAAATCAGGAGGAGTTGGAGACAATCATTGATCGGTTGCGCAGAGATCAGGAAAATGCAAAAATAAAAGCAAAGGAATTGACTGTCACTGAAAATGGAACGCCTACTGGCAATCGATCTGAAGCGAGTCCTAACTCACGGCCGGCCTCTCCTCAGTCCAAAATAAAGTCAGAAAATGTTTCGCCAAAAAATAAGATAAAATCAATTACATCGGTTGTAAACCATTCGATGAGTCCCTCCAAAAAACGACAAAAAGAGTCTCCAAATGATAAGAAAAGTCGTTCCAAATCTCGTTCTTTAAGTCCTATAATTAGAGATAAAAATTATTCAAATTATGAGAGGAATTACAATCGTGAGAGAGAACGGACTCCACCCAAATCTTATTCTTATGATTATACGCGATTGGGTTCCCGTTCACCCGACAGAACTGGTCGTCACCACAATCACAAACATAAACGAATCACTTATAGCCGAAGTAGGAGTCGTTCACCCGTTCACTCACACCGTCATCACACACACAGTAATCACATTAATAAACATCATTCCTATAATTTGAGCAGAAAATCGAGAAAAAGATCCAAATCGCCGTACAGTAGAGATGAGCGCAATTCATACCACTCACGTTCCCGAAGAAGTAGATCCAGAGATTTATACGTTGGATATCGAAGGGATTAAAATAGTTATTAAATTTATAAATTGAGTGAAATATTTGCTATCATTTATTTTTATACTATATTTAAAAATACAATATTTAAATCGAAAAACTTTACAAATAATCGATAAATATATAAAACTCGAATCAATTGCCGAATAAAAATTCGGCGAACAGTCTCTCTCTCTCTCTCTTTCTTTCTCTATGTCTCAACATTTGTATTAATTTCATTGAATTGAAAATTTGTTGAAACCATTAAAAATTGTTGATATTTGCGAACACAAAGTAAACACATTCAATGCATTCATACAATAATTGTTTAATTCTGTCATCTCTTTTGTCGACTTCTGAGTCTAGAATTTTGTGCTATTCTTCTGTTAGTAGAAGAGCCTCCGGTGCCCACAGAGAATAAAGACTGAGTGGCCACTGGTTTAGCAGTAAATGTGGGATTTTGTGGCCAATTTGGCGCTGAATTTATAGTTAAAATGGGTTCTATAGTGTCGACACTAATGTTTTGAGGACTTATTGATTCTTTAGTTGTCGTCAAAACCGAAGATATTGGAGTATTGAGAAGAGTTGTCGTAACACTTGTTTCAACTCTAGAAGTAGTGAAAATGGCGGCCGCGGGAACTGATGGCAGACCTATTTCTGTTGTTGACTCCGCACTACTTTCTATAGTTAAAGGACTCTCTTCTGAAGTAATAATTTCCTCATTTGATTCACTCGAAGGGGATTTAACTTCTTTGACGGCATTCAAGAAACGATTCAAACGACTTTTGGTTTTATTTCTATCTCTTTCGTGATCTTCCATCGAATGTAAATGAATTGGAAGTCCATAAGACTTTTTGAGCGCACTTTTCTCCTGTCCTTCACTTTTGGCGTTGAAATTAAGAGACATTTCATTAGCAAATTTGAATTGTGTCTCGTCTTCGATATTTAAATTCCATTTGGGTTTTGGTTCGTCGACAACAATCACTTCTTTCTCTTCCTCTACATTAGAATTATCTGTTTTTTGTGTTTTAACTTCTTTGGGTTCTTTCAAATCAGGCGATAGTTTTCTCTTATTCTTAAGGCTTTGACTCAAATGAGTCGATTGAAGAGAACTGTAAGAACTCATGATTTCATTGTTTCGGAATCTCTTTTGAAAGAGTTCTGTTCCGTCCATTGCCTGCCTTTTAATTGACTGTTTGTTTGATGGTATCATTCCGTTCGCCATTTGATTCAATTCATTTGAATCGCGTTTTTGTTTCTTATTGGCCGACGATATGATCATATCTTCGGATTCGATGTCATTCTTTGGTTCGCGTTTTCGGCGCAAACTTTTCCGAATGGCGTCGACCACTAACTTAGGATCCAATGGTTTTGTTGTTTCCATAGATGTGTCGATCGCTCCTAAAGTCGATGCGTTTGCGGTCGTATTATTGGATGAAAGGCGACTGAAAGTCATTTTCGCCAAATTTTGAGGCATTGGAGCGATCCTTACGGTCACCGCTTTTACTGGCGATGATCTCTTCAACTCATTAGACAATTGTTCAGAACCAGAGCTCAGTTTAACGAAAGGAATATTTCCCAACTGAGAGGTCGGAGAATCACGAAATGAGGGATAAAACGGTGAATAAGATATTTGTGATGAGGTGTGAGGTCTACCACTAAATGTTTGACCACTTATTGAAGGAACAAAACTATCGCTTTGAAGGAATTGATTGGTAACTGAATTCAAAGAATAGTTGGAAATATAATTGTCTGAAGTGTTTCTTCGGGACTCTTGTCTTTTGCCGGTTCTGTTCTGACGGTTAACACCAAAGCGTTCGTCGCTTTTATTCAATAAATTCAGTTTCGGACCACTTTTGTTAGTGATTTGGGGGTCACTTCTTCTCTTAAAATAATATAATTTTAAAACAAAAAACATAACAAAAATTAATGTCAAAACGAGGATCAAAATCGGTGACCAAAACATCAAAAATGCCATTAAAGCCACAAAAAAGGCGATAATCCTCTCATTTCCTTTGAACATCTCTTTATCTAATGAATCACTTATTATCACAAAACAATAAATTCACTTAAAATCACATTTTAATCGTAAAATGCAATAAATATTAATTAAGTTTTGAGTCATAATTTGAATTCAAACAAAACATGTTTTTCTTAAGTCTTTCGGAATTATCGGAACCACCGATACATCGATTTATCGAAACTCACTTCTAATTCAAATAATTGTCGAATATCTCCACTTCTGATCACAAATTTGATGAAAATAATAAACTTTTATTACAATTAAACCATAAATTAATTTAATAAAAACACATTTAATTCAGTTTTAAAGCGAGTATTCAATCGATTAAAATATTATAAAACGATATTAAAATCGATTATAAGAAAAGTAAAGTGATTTCGTTCATCAATTTATTAGAGGATTAGTTCACAAATACTATAATCATTTTGAGAGGAAAAAAATATTCGTAAATGAGTGCTGTTTTCAATACAATTTTCAAATGACTCAAAGGGTTCTCTCAATGGAAACATATTTTGTGAACGATTGAGATAACAGTTTTCAGGAAAATTCGTTGTTTTGGCGCTAAAATAACTTAAAACCATTTTATTTGTTAATTAAAATTTGTTTATATATTTTTTAAAAGCGTTTCTTTTAAATGCTTTTATTTTAATAATTAAATTTTTTTGAAGTGAAGACATTTTAAAATAATATAAAAAATGAATACTTCGATGCGTTTCGTAATCCCCATAAAATTGGAGGACTTAACCCAATCAAGCGGTCAATTTGAGTATTGTGTGCGAATGAACTACACTTTGAGGGATATCCCACCAAAACTTAACGGTATTTTACATTAAATAACAGCTTTAATCACATTTTAATGACATTTTAATCATTTGATTACATGAAAAGACTGTTCCGATAACTTTCGTTCGAATGGAATTCATTTTATTTTAGAAGATTTCGATGTTTTCTTTTATTGTCTGAAGTGAGCCCTTCATTGCATTCATTCTTATCTTAAAATTAATTATTTTTGATTTAAAACCAAACGATAGATATTTTGATGCACTCGAAGCCAAACATAGGGACCACTCGTGGCGTCTGATCCACAAAAGTCTTAGTAAACTATACTCTGATTTGGAAAACTTTTTCAATAATTTTGAATCAAATGAAAGAAACCAATTCTGTAATCTCTTAAAAATGATTGTTTATGTCTTCTGCTCTTTGAGTGAATTGTTTGAAGAACAGGACATAAAACAGTCGACAACTATTGACTTCGAAAATATCGGCAAAAAAACTAATAAAAAGAATAAAAGAAGTGAAGAGTCTTATGACTGGCAAATCAATAGAGACAAAGGAATGTCTGTTTTATTGAGATTATTGTCACTCCCTTTACACAGACTTTTCAGTCCTCCCGTAGTCGAGGATGAGTTGGTTAAGTAAGTTATTAATAATAATCTCTTTTTTAAAAGAATAATTAAATGAATTTTTAGTATAATTATGAAGTGTTGCTATAAAATGATTGAAAATCCAACGCTTTCGCGACAAAAAGATTCGAGTTTTGCTTTAAATTTGTTTCATATCATCGGAAGTGGTATTGAAAAACATCGCCAGAGTTTAAGTAAGTTTTACTAATGTTTTTAATTTAATTGTTTCGGATTTGTTTTTTGTTAGGTTTTTGTCTAAAATTAATACAATTATTACAACAAAGGGAACAATTGGTTCCAATTTTAGCCAATTTAGTGGAAGCTATCGTTACTAAACATAATCAAAAACTTTTAATCTGTGAAATAATTCGTGAAATAAAAAGAATAGACATTCGTGACCTCTCACGTGACTCAAGCGGTCCAAAAGCTATCTCTACTTTTTTGGTTGAGGTCTCAGAGAAGTGTTCGCAAGAGTTGATACCCACAATCAGTGATTTATTAGATTTTTTGGAAGAAGACTCATATCTGATGAGAAACGCGACGCTCAGTATTATTGGAAATCTTGTTATCAAAGAGTTAAGTAAAGAGTGTTTCCAAGAGGGCTCTAAAGAACGAAAAATTAGAGACCAGTTATTGGATAAACTCGAGGATCACATTCACGACAATACGAGTTATACGAGAAGTCGAGCGCTTTTGGTTTGGTGTAACTTATGTCAGGCAGAAGTCATACCTTTGCCTCGACTCGAGTCCCTCATTGAAGCCGTTGTTGGAAGACTTCGCGACAAATCATGTTTTGTCCGTAAATACGCCATTCAATTCTTGACTCAATTTTTAACGAGAAATCCTTTCGCCGCAAAATTATCGCTTCAGATATTGAAAACACATCACCAAAAAGAAGAGGAAAAACTTAAACAATTAATTGGTTTAAATCAACAAAAAGATGAATCGATTAATGGAATTAAAAATATTGAAGACTTGAATAAAATTTGGAGTGAAATCGAAAAAGAATTTCTTGAGTTTTGGAAGGAATTAGAGACAACGACTCCCGACAGTTGTGAAGATGAAGAAGAGGAACAATTAAACAAAACTGTTCTCTCAAATTGTGAAAACATTGAAGACATTTTTGAGAGAATTCGTTCTCTTCTTTCACAAAAAAAGTTTAAATCTTCACTTTCTTTGTTGAAGAAGACTAAAGACCAGTTCCCGAGTGATAAAACATTTAAAGAAAATGAAGACCAAGAAATGGATTCGAGTGATGACGAATCAGATAAGGAAGAGAAAGATCATATGTCTACTATTGAGTTAGTTTTGAGACGATATATATTTGCCTATAATTTGTTTTATTTTTCAGAGAGGAATCACCAGTACGTCCACCACTTCCCGAAACCATAGCTTTGGCCAAAAAAATATTTTTTGGTAAAAATACTTTTAAAATATGTTTTAATTGAATTAAATAACATTTACAGCGAATACAACGAATGATAAAAAGTCTGCTCTCGATTTGGGCTCTAAAATAGTCGAAAAGAATATCGAAAAGTTAGTGACGGGTCTGATTCAGTCGAGTCAAGAGACCCCATCTGAGGGCAATAACATGACTACTACTATAGAAGTGGTGCGACCCTCGGCTTCTGGTGATGATTCTATAGTAACTGAAATAAATAAACAACAAATGCTCGTTAAATATTTGAGTGATTCTATAAAATTCACAGAACAAATACAGATCGCAATACCATTGGTATCAGAATTACTTCTGTCTCGTAGTATAACTGATGTTCAGGAGGCCATTGAATTCTTTGTGTCCGCCTATCAGTTTGGTGTAAAGGACGCCATTTATGGTATTCGTAAACTGATTCTTCTGATTTGGTCTCAAGAGAAGACGATCAGAGAGGCCGCCATTTCTGCCTATAAACGCATTTATTTGAACTTTGAATCTGAAGAGCGTTTTAATGACTCTTCCGAAAGAAAGAAAGCCTTTTCTGTTATTAAAAGTCTTTCAGAGTTAGTAATGGGCGCAACACTCGGAGAACTTATTTCTATCGAACAATTGCTCAGAGAATTAATGGATTCAAATGATATTCAAAACACTCACATCCAAATACTTTGGGAACGGTTTTCCATGAAGTTATCCAATACTTCACCTGAAGAAAGTAGAGCTGCCATTCAATTGATAGGAATGTTGGCTTCTTCTAAACCCGATCTCATCCGAGCCGACAAGAATTTAAGCGCCATTATAGAGACCGCTTTAGGGGAAAGGGGTCGACAGGACTTTCAATTGGTCAGTGAAACGTGTATTGCTTTAGGAAAAGCCTATCGATTACCAAAAACAGAAAAATGCGAACTATTTTTCCGTTTACCTAAAAATCACATTTTATTTGAAAAACTGTCATTTCTTTTAATTGAAGGATTGGTTGATATAAATGACAATAATTATGATATGATGTCCGACAATATAATCAAAGTTTTCTTCCAATTGGCTGAGAATCCGGACTATATTTGTGAACAATTGGTTAAACAAATGCTTCAAAAAATGTTACCTTTGATTCAAAGCGAAGAATTAACGAATGATATGCAAACAATTTCTTTGGAAAGACAACAAAACAAAGAAAACACTGATACAAATCAAACTCAGGAACAAACCTCTGAAATTGACAGACAATCAATTCTTTCATCGCAACCAATTACTGAACCGCTTTTTCCTCAAACGCTTCGAACTATTCGTCACTTGAATTCTGAAATACTTTCGCGTTTCATAGCTTTGATGGGAAACATAGCTTTGAATACTTTAATTCATATCGATTTGAATATTTTGACTGAACTTAAGATAAGAAATTTCATAAAAGAAGAAAAGGATAAGAAAACTAACAAAACTCCTCGACGTAAGTCTAAAACTCCGGGTAAGACTCCGGCCTCTGTTGCTGGAGATAACCTCGATGAAGAAATAGGTTTAGCCGGTGCTAATGCTGTAGAAGACCAAGAACAGGAGTACCTCAATAATATCTGTAACAATGATTTAGTTTTGGGTAATTATTCTATTTTATTAGACTTCAATATACAGTTTAACCTCTTTATAACGAAATTGATATAACAATGGTATTGTTAGGAACCAAATAGACATTTACTATAGAAATTGAACTTTTTATAACGAGTACCTCTTTATAACGAAAAAAATTTGGTCCCGACCCGTTCATTATAAAGAGGTTATACTGTATTTATTAAAATTCATTTTCTATAAGATTATATTTTAAAAGTTATATCAAAACAATTTTTATATTTATTTTATTATAATATTAAGGGAATAATCTTTTGGCCCGACTCAGCGAACTAGTGGTCAACATAGCACAGGACCCTATTATGTATCCGGACGTTAAACTAAGAACAGCCGCGTGTCTCACATTAGCAAAGTTTATGTCTGTCAGCGAAAACTTCTGTCGATTGCATTTAAGGCTTTTGTTTACAATTATGCATAAATCAGATGAAGCCGTTATTCGAGGAAATACGGTTATAGGAGTGGGCGATCTCTGCATTCGATTTCCTAATTTATTAGATCAGTGGTCACCACAAATGTTTCAGAGATTACGCGATCCGGACGTTACCGTCAAAACTAATACTTTAAAAGTATTGTCGCGTCTAATCCTTTCTGATATGCTTAAAGTCAAGGGTCAGATCAGTGAAATTGCAGTACTTATGGTCGACCAAAACGAAGTGTTAGCCTCTTCTTCGCGACTATTTTTCACAGAATTAGGCAAAAAACAAAACGCTATTTATAATGTTTTACCCGATATTATCAGTCACTTATCAGACATTGAAAATGGTTTAGAAGAAGAAGATTTCAGAACTGTTATGAAATTCATTTTCGATCTCATCGATAAGAGTCGACAAATTCTCTGTTTAGTCGAAAAATTGTGTCAACGCTTCCGAATGACAACGTATTTATGATTTACTTTTAATTTAAAAATTGACTTTTCTTTCAATTATTATAGGGATGAGCGCCAGTGGAGAGACTTAGCCTTTTGTCTGAGTCTTTTGAATTATTCTGCGCTCTCTTTCCAGAAATTACACGAAAATCTTATTTGTTTTGCGGACAAATTATTTTGTGATTTCGTTCACGAATGCATTCAAACCGTTATATCAAACGCTCGAAAAATGGAGAAAAATCTTAAGAATGAAACAAAACAAATGATCGATGAATTCGAGCAGAAAATTAAAGAGTGTCGTAACAAAGGACTCAACGAAGACGACTCTGAATTTCAGAAAGTAGTCGGAACCCCTCCTTCGTCGGCAAAACGAAATGTAAAATTAGCTTCAGCTCAAAGAAGATCATCGCATACCTCACAGAAGAAAAAACCCATAAAACAAAGTAAAACCAAACGAAAAATTGCATCAAAAGGTTCTGAAGAAGAAGACACAGATGAAGAAATCGCTTCTAATAAAAGAATAGCCCAGAGTTCAGGGAAAAAGACAGATCGACCTCAAAGGACAGTAAGAAAACTTCAACCCATTATATCATCAGAAGAGGAAAGTTCTTAAACTAAGTTTTAATTTTATTTTAATAATAAGATACACTTTTTGTTATTCTTTCCCTTTTTATTTGACTTTTCATACATTCATTTTAAATCAAATTTTAAGACAAACTTTGAAAATCGCTCTTAACTTAACACTTAATTTTCATTTTTTTATAACAAATAAAACTCATCACTCATTTACCAAACATTTAAACAAAAGCATACATTCTTTTTGCCAAAATTTACTTTTAATTTGAGACAAACTTTAAGTCATTATTATTGATATAATCGATACTAACATCCATTGGAACTCTTTATATGAAGATTTGAAAATAAAGACACTAATCATATAAAAAGACAAAAAACGACACAAAAGCCCGAATAATACGATTCCAATGAATGCATTCGATAATAAAACTACGAATAAATCGAATCACCGGTAAGTCATTCATCCCTTTCGAAACTCATTTCGAAATTATTAATAAAAGGATTGAAAAGACTTTAATTTCGATTTCTCTCTAATAAAAAAAAACAGTGAATGTATTGCAGATAAAGAAAAATATTTGACTCAATGAGAAACCGGGTTTTTGTTACCAAAAGAATAGAATAGAATAGAATTTAAGACTAAATAAAAGGTTTATTTCAAAAAAAAAAAAATATTTTTCTAAAGAAATAAAATTTAAGTTTAATTGATAACTATTTTCGGAAAATAATTTTGAAGAGAAGGCAGTGATTAATGATTTGAAAGAAAAACGATTTCAACTAAAAGTCAATTAATTAGCGATTAATTCTTGTTTGGGTTTCTAAAGTCCTTTCCGGCGTAAACGGCGTTTTGGCCCAACTCTTCTTCGATTCTCAATATTTGATTATATTTAGCCAATCGTTCTGAACGACAGGGGGCACCCGTTTTGATCTGTCCGGTGGAGAGTCCCACTACGAGATCCCCAATAAATGAATCTTCGGTTTCTCCACTTCTATGTGAAACCATAGTTCCCCAACCGTTTGCTTTCGCCAAATTGTGACTACAATTTAAAACTTATTTAGAAAACTATTTGAATGAATAAATTTTATTCTTACGCAGCAATAGATTCGGTGACGGATCCGATTTGATTGACTTTCAGAAGCAGACAATTGCAGGCCTTCTTATCGACAGCCATTTGAATACGTTTTGGGTTCGTAACCGTCAGATCATCGCTAAGAAACTTAAGGATTAGTTCAAGTGTTCAACAAAATAATAAAAATTATTATGAAATTACCCGACAATTTGAATGTCAGTCTTCGAAGTGAGAGCAGTCCATGCGTCCCAATCATCTTGGTCAAATGGATCTTCAATTGAAACCATTGGATATTCTTTAATGAATTCCAGATAGAGATCAGCCAATTGTTCCGAAGAAATCCATTTGCTTTTATCGGAATTCGGGTTTTTAAAGTCGAGGTCATATTGTTTTTCTTTAAAGAACTCAGAAGCGGCCACATCCATACCGATCTCAATCTTTCCAGTATACCCTGCTAATTCAATGGCTTTCTTAATCAGGACCAGAGCGTCCTTATTGTTGAGAATATTGGGTGCAAACCCTCCCTCATCGCCGACAGCGGTCGCATCCAAACCGAAATCTTTTTTGATGACATTCTTTAAGTGATGATAAGTTTCAGTTCCCATTTTCATGGCTTCAGTGAAAGAGGAGGCGCCGGTCGGCAGAATCATAAACTCTTGCATCGCTAGTTTGTTACCGGCGTGTGAACCACCATTTATTACATTAAAGGCCGGCACCGGAAGAACAATCTTTGTATTTCCGGCCAAATCTGCGATGTGTTTATAGAGAGGAACTCCTTTTTTGGCGGCACCGGCTTTGCATACGGCGAGAGAGACCCCGAGAATGGCGTTCGCACCCAATCTTTTCTTATTTGCGTCGCCGTCCAATTGGATCATAAACTCATCGATTTCTTTCTGATTGCTTTCATCGAAATTCTGTCAATAATTTTATTAATTTCAAACATTTTTTAAAAATTGTTTTTAACGGACTTTTTCTAAAAGTTTTGGTGCGATTTCGTTGTTTATATTATTGATTGCAGTAAACACTGATTTTCCCATATATTTAGTCTTATCGTTGTCTCTCAATTCCAGAGCTTCGTATATACCAGTGGAGGCACCGCTCGGAACCGCCGCTCGAAAAAGTCCTGTTTATGGTATTATTTTTATTTAATTTATAAATGTTTCACTTTTTGGAAACGCATTATAATTGAAAAATAAGTATCAATAGTATAAAATTTATACTATAAATAGTATCTTGGTTATTCTTGTCAATTGATAACAAAAGGGGAGTCTAAAAGTCCAGAAAAATATCGATGTTTTTTAAAATCAAATGAATATAAAATTATATTTTGACCCAAAGATTAGGTCTTAAGTCTAAACAAATATTATCTTCATTTGGAATCAAATGTTTTCTTTAAATTTATAAAAAAAATGAAATGATTTATAAGAACTAAATTAATGACAAATGAAGAGAATCTCTTCAAGAGATGACAAAACCTTAAATCATATAAATCTTGTGTTTAATCATTAATTCTTTAAATTTTTATTTTTATGAATAAAATTGTTGTTAACTATTATTAGGAAATTTAAAGACTTATAAAAATAATTTCCTCGATTGTGGTTTCCTTTTAACTCATACCTAATTAGGACTAATTTATTAACGTTTTTAGATATAAAATAATTTATAATTTTATTTTCAATTGAATTTAATAGATATTCACTTTAATTAAACTTAAAACAATTCATTGGAATAATCCTTAAAATGTGATTCAAATCTGACGCAATCGGTTCTTATTCACTGCAATTTGTGGTTAACTTCAGAAGAATTGATTACAAATTTCGAGGATATATTTGGGGACAAAAAACAATAAAAATTTAAGAAAATGTGAGAAATAGTGAATTATCTCTTTTTTATGAATTGTTAGCAAAGATGTCATTTGAAATGCGGTTAAAAAGTAAAGTAAAAATAAAGGGCAAAAGTCATACCATTTTCAGTGGTCAAATCGACTTCAACGGTCGGATTTCCTCTGCTATCAAAGATTTGTCGCGCTTTTATTGATTTAATCGGCATTTTATTGACACTCAAACAAACTGTTGAATAAAATCAAATAATTTTGAAAAATGAATTTTAGTAACGACTGGAAAGTCAGACAAACAGTGAAGAACTGAACGCTTCAATGAATTGCATAACAGTTTCAATGCATTGCATTTGGGTTTGACTTTGACCCACAGCTAAGGACTTATTTCAAGGTCATAGTTATGTCACACCACAAATGATCTGAACACTACTCATACATCCATTAATTGTAAGTCTTTTAATGAATTTTAAGAATTTTGGACAACAAATAAAAACATTGAAATACTTACGAGAATTAAATAATCGCTTAATTATAGAGATTTTTAGTGAAATTAATAGTGAAGTAAAGGTTTGAGAACTGCACAGAATAGGAGAGAGTAGTAGAAGAACTTAACACCAGAGGACAGGACTACTATTAATATAACAATAATTCTATTGTTTAGGTTTAAGTGGTTTAGTGGCAGACGATTCAAATCATATGATAAGATATAACGAAACAAAAGTCAAAGATTTATGCATTTATCAGATAAAAGAAAACTCTTGAGATTAGCTCTTATTTAGTGGTTTTGCAAAACTAGTCACTTATCAGTCAGTTATCACTAGTCATGGACTCTGAGACTAACTTATTGGGAGACTATTGGACGAGTCCTATATTTGTGGTAAACATTTCTTAATTATTGGTATAATTACTGATAATTATGTCTTAAGATTCGTTCAATTGGTCCAAAATTGGTGCCATTCTTCAAAACAGTGGCCATTTTTCTAGTGTTGGCCGATAGGGAGAGTCCGTCGTGGCTGACATGTCTTCTCAAATGTCTGCCAATTATATGGCTCTGCGTTTTTGTTGTTCTCCACGGAATCAGTTTAAGTGATAAACACTTATATTCGCGAAGAGTTTTGATCGGTTTAGTGCTGTCCTGTTTTGGTGACGCGTTTCTCGTTTGGCCCAAATGTTTCTTATGGGGAATGTTGTCGTTCGCCGCTGTATTCAAATAGATTTCATCAAAAAATGCATTTCTTTGATTCAATTCATTGTTTTTAGGCTCACATTTCATATATCAGTGCTTTTGGGTTCAGACCTCTTAATATAATGGCTGGAAGTGTTTGTGCAGCTGTCGGTGCAGTAATGCATTATGTTTTGTATCCAAACCTTTCAGGTATTCATTGATTTTCAATGAAATGAATTACTTTTAATTCTGTAAAGAATTTTAAGAATTATTAGAAACTATTTTTTTTGAGTGAAAATCACTGAAAACTTTTGTGATTCACTGAAATCTATTATTTTAGGGACGTTTAGTATTGCGGTTCCCATTTATAATCTTCTTTTGTTGACAATGGTTTGGAGAGCAGTGGCCAGAGTCCAGTTATTTGGAGATTTATGGACCTGGACTAAACTTTGTTCCTGTTTTGGTGGCATTTTATTTGCCATCTCTGATGCAATACTTGGATTAAGAGAGTTCGGTCTCATTACTGAAATGCTGTCTTCGAGTCAGTGCCAACTGTTAATAATGTCGACCTATTATTCCGCCCAATTGGGGATCGCTTTATCTGTGGTCGACAGACAAGCCTTGGCTATACTCAGCGCTGAGACTAATTCCAAGCAAACGATTACACAGAAAAAGAGTGAACACAAAAAGTCTGGTCGAGTAAAGGCCTCTAAAAAATGAAATCATATTTTTTTGGAAACAAATGCGAACACAATTTCATTAAAATCACTAAACATTCCCTCTTTTAGACAAATTTTCCAGTGAATCAAAGAGTCATTCCTCTGAGTCTATTGGTTTTTGTGCCAATTATTTTAAACAAAATAACTTTAATTTAATTAAATTGAGTTAAATAACGAAAAATTGTTTTTTAAATAAATTTGTTTTGCATTTCAATGATTTATATAAACAAATGAACTGAAGAATTGATTAGAAAATAATTACAAAAATTGCGGACATTTATAAAGACTTGATCTCCGGTTCGGTATAATTCCTTTTAGTCTTAATCTACGAACCGCTTCTCTAATGTGTTTTGGCTGCAGTGGACCCGTTTCGCCATTTTGTTCCATAACATCCAAACCTTCTTCGACTACTTCTCCGACAAAGACTTTTGCGATACCGGAGACCGCAATCACCACATTCTGAGAGACCGAACAACCGGTTATTGATTGCATTAACTATAAGTTTAAAAGAGATAATTCATAAAAACATCATTTATTCAATAATTGATACCCTTTTTATGGCCGCTTTTGGAAACGCAGATCTTCTGTACATTTCATATCGATTGAGCTGTTCTTCAGAAAAGTTGGACACAAGAACTCTGAAGATAATAAAATGTGAGACAAACAAAACAAATAAGAAATGAAGTATTACTGCATTTTCTCTCTCTCTTCTTCTTCAGTCTTTTGTCTCAACAAAATTGGATCTATTTTTGGTTCTTCACTCTCTTTATTGGAGTCTTTGCTTTCATTCTTTGATTTAGAGGACGAACTTAAGTGTTGACCGCTTTTCACATTTGAGTCACTCTTGTCTTGAGAGGACTCGTCGTTGTTATCACTGATGTAATCATTGTTATCATCGGAGTCATCACATTTGTTCTTATGTCCAGTTTTATCAGGCAACTTTATTGTCAGAATTGGTTCGTTTGATTCGCTTTTATTTTGCATTTAATTTCAATAAATGTAAACAACACTATAAGACAATATAAGACACTATAAGAGACAATAAAATGACTCCAATTTTTTGTTATTACAAAACAACTGATTTTTTGGTATTTATGGGGTCATTGACAGACAATACGTCACTTCCCATCCCTTTACTTCTCCGTCACTCAACTCAACTGAGTTTCCAACCTTTTAATTGTTTTTCATCCAAAAAATCAAACAAATAAGGATAATTGAAAAAATGAAATATGATCATGGCTAATTTATGGTCACATTTCTTTGAATATTCAATAATCGGTATGTCTTTGTTTGTGACGTCATTTGTGTACAACTTGTGATGTCGTAGTTTTCTTTGACTTTAGTTGAAAACAAAAACTATTTTAAGTAAACATTTTGTTTAATTTGAATCACGAATTAAATCATTATTTAATCAAAATTAAAGCCAATTATCACTTATTTTATTGAAAATTTACTTAAGTTTCAATGAAAGCATAATTGAAGTGAAATAATCACTGAAACCATTGGATCTGAAATAACGAACAAAAAAAAGACTTTTGAACTCAAAAAACGGTAAAATAATATCTTTTGAATAAATATTTATTTATTTTATAAAATTATTCTAATTTTTAGATGAAATACTAATTGCAATAAATATCAGATATAAAATACATATCGATTGAAGTAATCACTCATTTGAATATCATTTAATATTATTGGACACAACTTGTGGTGAGAAATGATTTGATTATTTGTTTTTTTAAGCAGTTTTTGACTTTAATTTGAATTTCATATAAATTTTAATCCGATTACTAGTATTTATACAATAGTTTTGTTTTAATGTTTTCATTAAAATCAATTGTTTTTGTATTTAAATGTATTTTTTTTTGTTTTATTTTTCTAACGATTATTTGATTATCAAATGACTGTTTCGGCGATTAATTTGTTTGAAGTTTGATATGAATTCTGAGACTTTTATTTACAATTAATTTAATATCAAAACAATATTAAGTTAATTGTTTTCACAATTTATTATGGATTTAATCAAAGTTTAAAATCAAAGGTTAATGACCTGAAACTTGTTATCAAGAGATGAGTCATTTTTTTCTCGCGTCGGCACACAGTCTGAGTGTCGCCCACACATACATTACCGTTAAGTTCAAGGAATGAATTAATGAATTGATCTCCAGTTCGGTGTCAGACAATCCATTTATGGGTTTACGTTATCCTTTTCTATCCTTTTCTATCCTTTTTTAATTCTCGATATCCTTTCGACGCGTTTTTGCCATTAATTTAAATCTTCAATTTTTTGAGTTTTGGCGACATTTCATAACTAATTTTCATTAATTTTTTTATATATTTTTCTTTTTTTGTTACGAAATTTTAATTGATTTGAAAGGGAAAGAGATGTCGATTAAGAAATAAAACAAAATAATTATTAAATAGTTTAAGAGTGACTCAATTATTGAGTTTTTATAAGTTTTTCTAAAATGAGATCAGATTTTATTTTATTTTTACTTTTTTTTTGAAAGACAATACAATCTAACCTTGATAATTTGATAAAGTGATAATTTTATCATTAACATTTGATTAGGATAATCAACTAGTTAAAATTATTGATTGAAAGTCAAAGTTGAATTTTTTTGTTAAAATATTTGATATCCTCTGCATTTCAATACATTTTAATTAATAAACTAATGATTAGTTAAAACAAATAAAAGTTAAAGTATTGATAGTTTTTAACGTAATGTCTATCGGAAGGGGTTTTCCTTTTAGTTTAAATTTGAGATCAATAGTTAAAATTATCGTTTGTCTACTGTATGTGTTTTATGTGTTTAACTATAATTTTATGGGCAGTTCTCGAATCATATCATTTCAAATATTTTAATATATAAATAAGATTTGCGCCAAAATCTAAGATTCAATAAATTTGCATAAATTTGTAATTAAATTCACGAATGAATTATTAAAAATTTAAATTATATTCAAATAATTTAAATATTTTAGCTTTATTTTATATGTAAATAAATATATACCTTGGTGAATTTAATAATATTGAAATTGATTTGAGATAATTTCAATCTCAGGTATAGCAGTTCTTCGGCTTTTTATCTAAAATTTATTTAATATTTATTTTTTGTCTCTAATTATAAAGTCATAAAAATTATTAATTTGTGCGAAACTCAGACTTATTAGTCATTGAGACAATTCCTAGTTATTATCAAAGAGTTTATTATCGGCGGTCATGAATTAAATCATTGATAATAAGTTTTACTGATATTTACCTGAAATTATGAAATCAAATGACTTTAAGTATAATAGCATTAGTTATCACAAAATATTTGTCTCAAATCTCTAATTTCCAATTTGTTTGTAATCATTACAATTGATTAATGTTTTACCAATTATTGGTTAAAATGATTTTCAGTTACATTTCGTAATATTATTAACCACTAAAACAATTGTTATTAAACGATATCTTATGGTAACCAATAATCGTTAATAAATAAAAGATTAATAAATGGCCTAATTTTCTAATAAGAGATACATTACATTCTCTACTAATTAGGTTTTAAGATAAAAATATGTCGTTTTTCTACTTCTCTTTTCATCGAATAATCCTTTATTTGTATTAATATTGGAATCGATTCTAAATTCAATTCATTTTTAATGCTAATTATTTTTAAATTATATTCAAATAAAAATTTTAAGAGCACTCTATAAATGAGTCCTAACGAGTAGTAATATGAGTGATATGACCATTACATGCATTTCACTCTTTTCCCTAACAATACATTGAAAATAAAAAATAGATATAAAATAATAGAAAAAACTATTCTTTTGAGTCTTTTATGACCTCTTTTCCAATGAATTGTTTATCTGATCGAAAAAACGATAAAATATGGTATAAGTTATGGTTTACTGTTTTTTATATGGATTATGACATCACAATTTGATTTAATGTTTTTCACAATTTATTTGTTTGAATATTCGTTATGATTAACATCTGTTTGTTTGATGGCATTACTATTTGGTCACAAATTGTTAGACAAACACTTTTAGTTAAATTTCGACAATTGATTGAAAGTTAAATTCAATAAAACAAAACTAATAATTATTATTAATATAAGAATTATTGCAATTGTGTTAAACCGGGCTCTGATTAAAACTATATCTGAATTAAATTGATTTTTAACACATTTATAGTTATATAAGGAATTAAAAGTTAATAGTATTATACCTTTACTTTACTTATTGTTCTTTTTATTGAATTTATTTCGAAACAATGAAATGCAATGAAAGCCACGCCTGAAGAAGAGGTGCAGGACTTGAGCTAAACATTGAGAAAAGTTCTCAACTTTTTGGGTCATTTTATTTGCTTTTCAATTGACAAACACTTGAGTTTATCTGTTGACTCTCCCCTCCATCCCTGTGTGCCCTCTCTATTAGCTTTTTCTGTGTGAGACCTGAAATAAAATAATTGAATTACCGAACAAATTATTCGTCGAACGTATCGATGAAATGGTTGTACAAAATGTGCAAAAGCTGTGCGAAAGCATAGGTTTGCAATCATTTATTAGTAGTTCGTAATAAAAAGGGTTTTCATAGTTAAGCAAATGGTGTGATAATAGAAGAGAGAGTTGCCAAGTGATCGACACCATCGACACCACCAGTGCTGCTCTTTCTTATGTAATCTATAATACAGAGCAGTATTAGTAAATCAAGTTTAGGATTTCATTGCATATAATTGCAATCGCTTTCGTTCTACAGTTAATTATCGCTAAATACTGAACATTAGGTTATGAGCTCTCAGTTGAATCAATTGATCGTTCACTCAGGCATCCAATCAAAGCCTTTACTTTGGCATCCAATCTAATGCCTGTCTATCATATAATCATATACTCATTAAATAAATTTTGTTTATTAATATTTATTAATTAAAATTTATAATTTAATTCTAATTTATGGCAAATATTTGACCATAAATTGACTGAAAATTATAATTATTTGCCGTTAAGTGAACTTTATTTCAATAAAGAAAACTTTTTTATTGAATATTTGAAAATTAATCATTTGATTGAAGTTTTGGAATAATTATTATTTGTCTGACGTTTCCGTGAAATCAAATGATCTAAAAATGAGAATTTGGAAATCAAAGACTTCTAATGTAAGCAAATATTATCACTAATAATAGACAACTGATTTGATTATATGTTTTTACGTTTCTTTCATAAATACTATCGCTTTTGAAATCATTTTTAATTAATTCAATTCAATGTATTTTATTTTTGAGAAGTGGTCTATATTTTCGTTTCACTTATAAGTAATGCTATCATAGAAACTGTTGATTCACTATTTATCCACTTTTAATGATAGAAACCCGTATTATTCAATGATTTTTCCATCAGATATTAAATTATAAATTAGTGAAGTTATCGCCCATTCATTAGTTTGACTCTTATTTTTGTTGACTCAATATAAATGCTTAATATTTATGAGTAGAATATAATACCCACCCTTTAATAGTGACCAAGTTTTCCCTTTCTATCGACTGGTTATTTAAATGACAATAAGTGTCCCTCAGCTCAGATTTGTGGTTACACTGGTTTACTCAGGTTTAGGTCTTGTGGTTGTAATTAGTCTCCAATCGCTCTGACATTAAATAATTAGAAAATTGTATTAATGGTGAGAAACCCTTAATTCCATGAAATGCCGGCCCTTTAATAATATTTAATTATTTTTGAGAATAATTTTAAGTCATTTTAGAGTTGAGTGACGGGTCGGCAGTCATTTATTTTATTTTTAGAGATTTGATTAGACTCTAATCATTAGACAATTGCAATATTGGGTCGCATTTCCGATGGACTCACAATTATTAGACTTATAATTGTTTTGCAGTTATTTTTATATTTAAGTTATATTCGAGTCATTCTATTAATTTGAAATTTTTGTTTTATGTGTTGTGTTGTGTGTTAGCACTCGAATAGAGTTATTAGAGAATGACTTCATTTTAGACAATAGAATTGATCCAAACAGAGGTCAGACCAAAAACTGCTTTTTCTGGTCATTTAGTTCTCGGATAGAATTGAAAGGCCAGACCTCAAAAACAGATCTCTTCCTTAAAGCAAAGCAAGTTTTACTCTTGGCTTTACTAAACATTGTTGTAATTCTACTAAAATATGTGCTGTTCTCCAATGTTAGTACCGATTCTCACCTGTTGTTCAACAGTAACATTATGTGGGAGTTATGTTCTGCATAACTCCTATGTATTGTTCTTTCATTAGACAAATCTATTTCCGTTTATTTCACACATTTTACGGTATTTTACATGTATTTAGTGTTTGGTTTCAGAGTTTGTTTTTCTCAAATTTTGTGTTCAAATGATTTTTAGTATCAAATAATAAATAATGGAATTACGAAACGTTAAACTTCGAGATAAGAGAAATGCATTTTGAATTCAACGATATTTGTCGAAAGTAATAAAACTTTTGACAATTTATTTGTTGTATTAAATATAATTTACGTCTAATTTACTCGAAATACTATTTAACGGAAATATATGTATTAAGAAAACCATAATTTTTCTTATGTCCGAAAGTTATTGCTTTAAATTTGAATTTATGTTTGATTTTTGGACTTTGAATGTTAACAAATTAAAGTTGTTTTTCAATCAAAACGTGAGTAAAACACAAGTCTTTCAAATGTTTTTTTTATTTACTTTATTTCTTTAAATTAATTATTCCTTAATTTGAATTATCTCTGAATGACTCGATTTTTCTATAAATTGATTATTCAATGAGTATTTCTGACATTCATTTAAGACTTGTCAGCAAATTTTCTTATCATTGAAAGGATTCTGATTTCAATTATTATTTATCTTTTTTTTCTTTGAATTTTATCATAAGATTTTAGGAATAATTCGGTCGACAATTACGCCATTTATTCGATTAATATTTTTGAGTAAAGTTTTGGTTTAATCTTTTAAACTTTCAATCAAACAGTTTTTAAGATTAAATGGATTTTGAGATAAGAATTTGTGACAAACATTAAAAAACAGATTTATATGAATTAAAAGTAGACAAGAGTTTCATTTTACAACTCTTTAGTAATTCATATGACGTTGAGTTCAATGAACATCAGATGAAACATAAGTTAATCGTTATTTAAATTCATTTGTTGTTCGATTCGTTAAATATTTTTTTAAAAAGAAATCCTATGTTTTGACTGAAACTCATTCTTCAGACATATTTTGTTTATTATTTGCAAACGTTTTGCTTAGAATTTAAAGCATTAAAATTCAATTATTAGTTATTTGAAGACAATTCTGAAACGATTTCTTGTCTTAACTCGAATCAAATCTGTGATCATATTATGGATAAGTTGTTAAGCATTATATTCAACATCAATTTGAGTGTAATATTGATTTTATTGAGTATCATATCTTTGAGAAATGCTTTCTATAAGTTTATTAATAGTTGTGTTGGCGTTCATTGAAACAACTATTAAAATAAGAAGTATTCAAATGAGATCTTTTCATAATATAATTCCTAATCTTTGATATTCCGAACGAATCTATTTTTATGCGTTTTGTTAGGGATTCGTGATTACAGACTAAACTTATTTCTGGTCGACTCTTATCTTTTATTATATTTAATTTCGTTTTCCTTAAATTTAAAATAACAAATGAACTGAACTTTTGAACCGATTCTCAGTTTTTTCCTAAAGTAATTGTTGTGATATTTTTGTTCTCATATTTAAATTCAATGAAAATCTGTTTGTATTGCTATGAATCTAATGAATTAAATTGTTATTCGTTTGAACCAATTGTTTCAAATAAGAATCAAAAATCAGATAAACTTCTGACACCTTTTTAAAAATGTATTTCTCTGAACATGAATTTCGTTAAATTATAGATTAGAAACGATTAGAGAATCTTAAATATGGTTTAGTTTTAATCGCTTCAAACGATACTAATTTAGTTGTTTATGAATCCTATATTTGTATCTCTTATTACTTACGACCTATTATTCCATTAAATCTTTGATTTAATTATAATTATTATAAAATTTTTAATTATTATAACAGAACAGAATCGCACCAAAGATGGCGACCACTACCGATACGACTGGTCAGCAAAATATCCGATTTAGTGGACACACATTGGATAAGGCGACCAAAGCCAAAGTGCATCTCGAAAACTATTACTCTAATCTTATTACTCAACACATCGAAAGACGGAACAGGTTTTGACTCTTATTTGAAAACTCAATCATTTGATTATTACATGATTTGATTCATAACTATTTACGATTTATACCATAAGTATAGTATTTGCGCTTTTCTTTTAACTTTTTTCGTTTCTTTTATTCAATTGATTTAATGTAATTAGAGAGCAGTTAAGTGGTTATCCTTTTAATGTTTTATATAATGAAAGTCATAAAAAGAGTTATAAAAATAAATGTTATTTCTCGAAATCATTGCAGACACGAAAGACTCGAAGAAACGATGAGAGACGAGGGACTCACTGAAGAACAAGTATTTTACAATAATTGGATTCAATTTTATTTCTTATAATAAATATTTTATAATCAGAAACACGAGAAGAGAGTCCAACACGCGATCAAAGAAACAGAATTCTTGAGACTTAAAAGATCCCGTTTAGGGGTCGAAGATTTCGAGCCTTTAAAAGTTATCGGAAGGGGTGCTTTCGGGGAAGGTATGTCTCCATTCTATTAGCAATAAATTTAATAATATGTTTGGCAGTACGTTTGGTGCAGAAAAAGGACACTGGACATGTTTATGCCATGAAAATTCTAAGAAAGGCTGATATGTTAGAAAAAGAACAGGTGGCCCACGTCAGGGCTGAGCGCGACATTTTGGTGGAGGCCGACCATCAGTGGGTCGTCAAAATGTATTACAGTTTTCAAGACGTAATGAATTTATATTTAATTATGGAAGTGAGTCATAACAAGTCATCTCTTTATTTATTATTTTGATATTTAATTTGAAAAAATAATAATTTATTTGTAGTTCCTTCCGGGCGGGGATATGATGACTCTTCTCATGAAAAAAGACACTCTCACTGAAGAGTGCACTCAGTTTTACATCGCAGAGACAGCGCTGGCCATAGATTCGATCCATAAATTAGGTTTCATTCATAGAGACATAAAACCCGATAATTTGCTTTTAGACGCGAGAGTGAGTCAAACACTCTTTTTCTTACTTTCAATTACTAAAGATTTATATTAAATTAGGGACACATAAAGCTCTCTGATTTCGGTCTGTGCACAGGATTAAAGAAATCTCACCGAACAGAGTTTTATCGGGATTTGTCTCAGGCAAAACCCAGTGATTTTACTTCAAATCCAATGGACTCAAAGCGAAGAGCAGAGAGTTGGAAGAAAAACCGGAGACAATTAGCCTATTCTACAGTGGGTACACCTGATTATATCGCACCCGAAGTATTTATGCAAACAGGATATGTGTCGAGCGCTGACTGGTGGTCCCTGGGTGTTATTATGTATGAAATGTTGATTGGTTACCCTCCCTTTTGTTCTGAAACACCACAAGAGACGTATAGGAAAGTAATGAATTGGAGGGATACTCTTATCTTTCCCCCAGAAGTGCCCATAAGTAACGAAGCGCGAGAAATGATTCAAAGATTCTGCTCTGAAGCGGAAAAACGGATCGGTTCGGGCGCCGGCATTGAAGAGATTAAAGAGCACTCGTTTTTTAAGGTATTCATTGAACTTTTCTTTTGTTCGTTTTTAACAATAATTTTTGTTTTAAAAGGGAGTCGATTGGGAACACATTCGGTACGCCTTTTATTGTCATCATTTTCTCCTTTTTTAAAGTTTAAACATTTAATCGAATTTTGGTTTTATTATCGAAATATAGTGAAAGACCGGCTGCTATTCCAGTGGAAGTCAAGTCAATTGATGACACCTCTAATTTCGATGATTTCCCTGATGTCGACCTTAAAATACGTGAGTTTTTCATTTAATCCCATTTATTTGAGACGTATTTATATTAAATTAATGTATATTAGCGTCAGCGCCAAACAAAGAGCCCGAAACTACTGGTCTTAAAGATTGGGTTTTTATTAACTATACGTTCAAAAGATTTGAAGGTTTGACTCAAAGGGGAAACAAAACTCCGCGAAAAAGTTAAGAATAGATGACATATAATTGATTTGCAATTAAAGCCATTCAGAGAATTGAAAGAATGGTTTCATTTGATTCTGGAGCCCAACTGAGAGCCAATTGTCAGCGCTTTATATTATCGATATTTTTAAGAGCGCTTCGACTTATTTATTAATTTATTGATTTTTCCTTAAAAAAGATTTGTTTCAACTCTTATGTACAGTTATTTCACTGTTTGTTCAGAAGTTGAGTACAATTTTATTTAAGTTTGAAGTCTAGTCATTATTTAGTTCTGTCACTGATTTAAGTCTTCTTTTGCTGACATTCCTATGAAAATATTTTTTAACTTTTTTACCGAATGATAGACACCCACTGATTGATAGATAATTATATTCGCATTCAAGACATTGTTTTTTGCCATAAAGTTATCAATTGTTGACCATTTTTATGATATTTCGCTCGAATGCTATTAATATTAATTATTATTATTATTATGTAATTATTAGTTAATTAATTATTGATTTACATTCAAAGCAATAAATAAAATCCATTAAATTAATAGAAATATAAAATTTATTCTTTTGTGCACTAAATTAAAAGATAATTAAAATATAAATTATAAATGTATAGCACTGGTTATCCCTTTCATTCACATTCTGTGCATTCATAGCCATTCATTGCAAACTTAGAGTTCAAATTTAAATTATATATTTCTAATAGTTTTGTAAAACTTAAGACTCAGTTTTAGTAATTTTTATTTAAACTTTATTATTGTTAGTATCGCCAAAATCATGAGTTCAATCGTTTTAACCCAAAGTCATCCATATATTGTCTATGGGTGATATTAGTTCACGACCACTATGATAGGTGCTTTTGGCGATAGCTAGTTTATTGTATTCAATCTTATTATAAAATGTATTAAAAGCTATGAATTGCCTTAAAGTCAGTTATGATCTGATTATTGATTACATATTTCTATTTTAAAATCAAATTAAATTCTGTGCACTGATTGTAGTGTTTTGTAGTCCACTCAACTTTTTTTTGGATTACCATGGCTTCAGTCATATTGAGGTGAGAGGAATAATCTAATACTGTTATGGTTTTTGTTCAATAGTTAAGTATTGAATTCAAAGCAATAAATAAAATACATTTAATAAAAAATATTAAATTTATTCATTCATTTGTGCACTAAATTAAAAGAGAGTAAAAAACAAATAATTATAATAAATACTGAAATAAAAGAAGTTTTTCATGAAATAAATAGTTTCGATGAAATAGTAGTCGATAATCGATTGTGTGAAGTGAATACTTGTTTAAATGAGCGATAAATTATCTACACTTTTCACACTTTTAAGTTTAAATCACTGCTTAAAAGTTGAATTTTAAAACTTTTTTGTTTGAAAATTAAAAAAACTTATATAAAAAAATAAATGTTTATGAAATGTTTGGTGAATGAGATCACATTTTGATCGAAATAAATGCAATTTTTCAACAAAAGAAAAACTTATATAAATTGAAAAAATAAATTAAATTAATTAATTAAAACAAAACTTCTGACGAAGTCTTCACACTATTGATAATCGACTGAAACAAACAAATGGTTTAATACATTATTGAGAACATTATAAACGAGAATATGTTTGACTAGTAGTACACAACACTCAGAATTGAAATCATTCAAAACCAGTTGTAATTCAATGGTTGTAATCATTTAATTCAAATATGGGTTCAGTTGTGGCCAATCGGTCTCTCGTCAAAAGTTTGTCGAAATAATTGCTTCGAAAATATTGTTCGCGTTTTCGTCGACGACCTCTGAATTATAAAAATTAGAAAATTATTAAAAAATTGTTTTCAATTATTAGGAAAATATGTTTCAAATTATATGGATGATCGTCATAATTGAGTAATGGGGTAGTCACAAATATGGTATAACATTGGTCAGTTAATTAGATCAGTTATTATTTTGCCTTGTTTATTATATTATTGGTTTTTAGATTTAGTTAAGAAGATAGGTCAAAAATAAGATTGGTACTTAATTAGATCGATCATTCATTGTATATAAAAAAAACTTGAAGGACACTTAAATGACATACATTTTAGCAGGATCAATTAGACCATAAGCAATTGGAGTTCTCGTTCTTAAATTTTCTCTCAATCTTTTCAATTCCAAAAGTGTCTCCAATTCGGCGAGTCTTTGATCTGCGACACCACTTCTTCGCTCTCTATTAAGTGAAAGTAAAAGATTTTAATCCCATTTTATGTCATTTTCTTTTGAGTCATATACACGACTAAGAGTTTGATAATTGTGTGCAGTCATACAGCACTCAGTCCTATGATTTTATTCGATTCTTATACTTTTTAAGCCTAAAATCCTAACAAAACAGAATCAAATTTTAAAAAAATCTTTTGGTAATAAACTATTAAACCAAACATAGAATAAAAAACATATTTCTTATTTTTATAAAATAATTGGTTTTATTTTGTTTCCTAGAATTAAAGCCTCAGAAAATGATTACTTTTCTGTTTAATATACAAATAATATATCGATAAATAACAGCAAATAAATGGTTCGGATAATTGAAGTGAAGTTAATTGAAGTCGAGTTTATCTACGAACCAATTATTTTCAATTGAATATATAATGATATCATATTTCTGCCAGAATGTTCTTGCTCTTTTATCTATCTTAGCATTAATTTAGAATACATGTGGTATGTTAAGAGGAACTAGGACAAATTGGATTCAATATTTACTTTAGATTTAATATGAGTTGTAAAGTATTGTGTGCTTTAAGAGAACATCAGTTGTTGAGAAGTACTCAGACTTGTATTGAGTTCTCATAAATTAATAATGAATTCGAAACTATTGGTTAGTCTTTCCTATGAATAGACATTAATTTTGATAACTAAGAGAAAGCGACGGATTTTATCGGTTAGACTTCCCCTATGATTGGCTATCATTCAATTGTTACAAATGACGGCTTAAATCACATAATTAGATGACATTATATTTACTCTCAATTCATAGTAGAAGAGATGTTCGTCTCATTTGAGAAATCAATTTTACAACTCTTTATTGTAGTCCATAATAAAGACAATTAATGAACTGAACAATAACTCAACTAAATTAAGACTATTCTCATAACAAAGACTAGAATCAAATCTTTGAATAACCGTTTGTAACAAAATTTAATATAAATGTTTGGCACACATTTGTTATATACTATCAACTAATCGATAATAATTGTGGGCCTCATCTCTCCCTTACCGGTAATCACAGAAATATATCCATATTTTGTTTTATTGTCGTTATCTTTGATTACCTCAAAGATAGACGTCATAAATATCTGACGAATATCTAAAAAAATTGTTTCTATGAATTGATTTGATTTGAATTTATTGTAAGAATTCTAAGCGAATGAATGAATCATTTTATGGTCGCTTTAAATGTTATGTTTATAATTATTTTGTCATTTCGTTATCCATTTGTTAATAGCTTTGAAATAAGAGGAAGTTTCCGACAAAACCATATATTAAATGAGAAATACTTCAAATTTGGACATAAAATGTAAACTTAAAATAAGAATTTCTCAAAATATTACAAAATTTGTATAAATAGAGTAAAACATTAAAACAAATGATTCATTGAACTAATTATACGATTTTATGGAATTTCAAATATTTTCATTCATACTTTTTAACTTAACTATAAATGAATAATAAAATAATAAATAAACAATAAAAGAATTGTAAATGAACTAGATGCTGTCAATTTTTCAAATTCTGATTTTGGAACTAAAGGGTAAACAAAATAATATTTTATTTCATTTCTAATAACTAAAATCATTAGTCAAAAACATCTGAATTTCATATCCAAAAATTTGTGTCATTTATCTACCGATTAATGGACTGCGAGAAACAGTAGTTCCGTTGAACGCATTACCCAAATAAGTTTATTATCACAAATGATAACTGTATAGCGAACCCCTTCCAGACTACAGACCTAAAGTCGAGTAAATCTTCGTGAGATTCAACGGAAAAAGAGATGATTAGATCCAATCTTTTTTATCACTATTTTTTTTGTGCACAAAATTAAAGATAATTGTTTGGCCATCACTTGTTTTACGTCATTCGATCAAAAAGTAGACAAAAGGCTTAAGTTTTAAACCATTAGTTTTTAAATAATATATGATTTAGTTTTTAGTGAAAAAAATGTTTCATAAATTAAATTAATTTTCGATTAAATTTTCAGAATTAATCTCCACTTATATTAATACTTATATTAATGTATTCATTAATAATCTTTTGTTGAAATTTTATTAATTAAATATAATAATTAGCGCTTAATCTTCATTTTTCACTCCACTCTCCGATAGTTGTAATGATATTTTGCCAAAATTGTCACCGATTTTAGATATTTTGAATTTATGTGTTTTTTTGAGTTAAAAAATAAGTAAATATTTTGTAAAAACCAAAAGTGCAATACCTTTAACTTTAACTTTAAATATAGCAAGATTAGATTAGATGAGATTTGACTGATCTCGTTATTTGAAGAATGCATTGGTTTGTGTCAAAAGTGAAAAATGGTCTCAAATTAGTCAAATCGTTTGAATGGTTTTAAAAATACAAACTCTGATTCAATTATCAATTGTATGGAAACAATTTCAGTTATTTGAGTAAATAAGTTATAATTAACTCTCAATTTTAACCCAAATATTTAGACTATTTCTATATTGAAGCCCTTCTCGACCCACACGACCCCTCACTTTTTGGACACCAGCTGTAGTTGAGTTAAGCCTATTTAATATTTTATTTCTGTGTATTAGTAAATTGGAAAAGAGAGAGGATTTCGTGGGCTTTTGATGATAATTAAGATCGACAACAAAATAAGCCATTTTTATAGTATTCTTTGGATTAAATTCTTTGTTTTTATATTCAAAAATGACATTTAAAATGAATGAATGGCATTAAATCATCAAATATTAAGATAATTATCTTTATTTGGAAACAATTTCGCTATTTTTGTTGTCTAAACTTTTAATTAAATTATAGGCAAAGTTTGGGCTCAGAATCGATTCGATTTCCTCTTTATTTCGGTCATAAAGAGTGAAAGATCTCAAGAAAATCATTAAAATCAAAACCAAATATATTTTTTCTTTAAGAAAATAAGTTAAGAAAGAATTATCAGAAAATTAATTATCATTTCAATTGATATCAATTGTGATGAATGAGTGGAAAAGTGCTTCACTTCTTTTATTATATAATCCATTCATTCCTTATGTAAATCACGTTTTGATTCAAATTCACTTAAAAACTGCAAATTATTTTGAAATTTATTTAATATAATTAATACTCAAATTAGAAGCTATTCTTTTGGAGAATTGCTGTTATCAGTGCAGACGACTAGAATAAATTAGAGTAAACATCTAAACTTGGTTAAATTTTAGATCATATAAAAGAATTGATACATTGTTTTACTCTTATCTATATTTTAAACAAAAGAAATAATTATTGATTAGTTATTTGAAAGTCTGGTTTAGTTGTGAACTAAAATATTTATTTATTAAAATCATAGAATGAATAAAAGCTAATCCTTAAACACTTCATCTTTTCATCAAAATATAGTTTTATTGGTAAGTCTTTTATAATAAATTATTCAAATATGGTTTAGAATTTCACTTAAATTAAACTTTTAAAGTGAAGAGAAGTTCATTTATTTAAATTTCTTATACTTTAAACTAAAATTTATTGTCGACTAAACTATAGTTTTGTAATTTTCTTATATTTTGTTATAGATTTTTATAGAATACAAGAGAAAAGATTGATTTGAAATCAAGAGATGAGAGGATAAACTCATTGCGGATAAATTCTAGAGAGAAATATAAAACTTTAAATTTGATTCAACTTTTTTTTCAAATAACAATAAATATTTTATTTCAATCTATCAATAGATGTATAATATGTATGGGAGGGATGTTTAAAGTGGGAAGAAGTAATCTCACATAATTTTTGACATAAATCTTTACTATATTTAACTCCAAAAAAAACATATTCTTATTCTTCACTGAAAAAAATCGCAATTTTTTAATCCTTTAATTGAAATCAACTCTTATTTCATAGAATTCGACTCTAATTTCATAGAAATAGACTTTAACTTCAGTGACATTTTTATGATTGGATTTTATAAGGAATGTTTATGGGCACAACTTTTAAAGTAAATGTTATAGATTATATCAATCAATCGATACGAACCAATATGTATAGTAATGACAACACAAAAAAAACATTAAAAAAAACTTTGGTCTTTGAAAGTTTTAAAGAAGTTTCTAAGAACTGAAATTTTATACTAAAATTTAATTAAAAATTTATTCATAGAAAAGAAAGAAAAAAACGGAAACCACTGAAACCACTGAAATCATCAAATGTTAAGTTACAAAGAATTGAGTTTTTGGTATTCGTGTATACAATTCGGGAATACATTTATAAAAATTTGACAATAATTCAATTTTTCACGAATAAGAGTGAATCTATTCATGAAAAGGTGAGTTATCGTGAGATTTGTTTAAATTTCGATTTCAATACTATTTTTGAAAATTTCAAAAATTGAGCCCAAAATTGAAAAACCATTATATTGAGTAAAAAGCGTTTTATAATCGAAATACATTTCTTACAATCAATTTCTTATGATGTCTTTGGAAAAATAACTGATTTATAATTTAAAAATGAAGCAAGGGACTTTATCTAAAATGTAAGTTACAAACAAATTGAGTAAAATATTTAAGTATTTGTAATAAATAATTCCATAAAATTTAAACTGATTTTCACAATCAATAAATGATAGAAAATGTGTTTTTACACAAAATTCTGAAAATATAATTAATTTTATAAGAAGTTATGACTTTCAGAATATGGTTTACTTAAAAAGATAAAAAACTTGAAAAAATGATTTATTTTATTACTTTTTATAATTTATAAAAAAAATTGCAACTAAACTAAAATTATCCAATCAAGCAAGATGATTTTATTGTATTGGAAACACTTTTAAGAACACTTTTAATCTAATTGTAGCAAAACTTTGGGTCATTTCGGGGTCTATTAATATATTTGTATCCATAATATTCTGGAAAATAGTCGCGACTTTAACTTTCCGTTTTGAATAACAATTTGTACTAGACCATTGCTAGACCAAATGGCTTACAATTCTTACTTATTTTCCGAGGATTTGTTTTTTTTGCTTCGAAATAATACTCTTTTGATTAAATTTAAGTACAAAACTAACTAAAGCCAAATACTATAGGATTCCAATTAGAGAAAAATATAACTCAATTTGAAATTCGATTAATTATTGATGAAATAAGAATGAGCTAGATTATAACGACACTGACAATAGACAAAAACTACTTTCAATAATTTGACAATAATTATATAAGTGTGGAATAAAACAAAATCACATATTTATGTCTAAAATTCCGTTAATTTTCTTTTAAATGACGATTGTATGTAAAATCATTAATTGTGTCAATGATTCAAAACTACATTTTATTTGAAATAATCAAAATTTTTGCAAATGATTATATCATCTCTAAGTGACTCAAAATACCATAAAATAGTTATTAATTAATTGAATTAAACAATATTTCAAAATAATTAATAAAAAGACATTCGAATAGAATTTTAATGAAAAGTTAAATTAAAATTGATTTGAATGTAATTTTCAATTAAAGATATTTGAAATAGAAATTCAATTCCCGGGCGATTCACATATAGAGAGAACAGAATTTGGATCAAAAGTCAAGCAATTAATTGATCTTCAATTCTGTTGGATATTTGAAAACTGTAAGGACTGACAAAATAACAATTCAATGGATTTTCTGTTGTTTAGAAGTTTAATAACATTAATGTAATCGTTGACAACAGTTGACAATAGAAATAAAATAAACACTTTTATTGAGATATTTATTATTATTTTCGTCAACTTATTGTGCTTTAAGTCTAAAATAATACTAAAATTAATGTCAGTCCTATTGAAGTTTTATTGATTTTTCTCACGGAATACAAAAATGCTATGAAATATCAATTTTTTCATATAATTTCCTATAAATTAAAGGAAGTAATTCTTTTATGAATTTATATAAATATTAACACCAAAAGTATAAGAATCGAGAAATTTAATATTTATTATTTATAAATAATTAATTGATATATTTCTTACCTCTTATGGTCTTCTTTGACGGGTTTAGCCATCGCTTTATTCAAGAGAATAATAGCCACTAAAATCATTGTAATCGATAACAAATTATAAAAATTATTTCCAATTAATTTCATTTTTGAGTTGTATTTCAAATAAAAGTTCGTTCAGAATATGAATAACAAACAAAAGTTTTATAATATTTTCAAAACAATCGATTCTTTAATGTCTAAAACAATCGTATTTACATTAAAGACAAACTTTTATAACAAACTATTAACTCTTTTTTTAATATTAAAACAAATCAATTGAAAAGTTAATTACAATCGAAAGTTAGAATCAGTGCAATAGAGATGAGGCAATCACTCAGTGAACTACTCTTTGAAAGACTGTTGTGAGAGACGACTCAAAGGTGTATTTATATGTGCCGGTAGTCGACTTTTAAGGATGACTCTTAACTCTGCGTAAACTAATAAAGTTATTACCGATACTTTTTTAATCAGGAGTTGTAGTATTAATTATTATGTTATATACAATAAGTACCGGATTTCTTAGAGAAGCCCACATTTGTGACCGAAATTTCCCGAATATTATTAAATTATTACTATTGATAACTATTTTTATGTTTATTTGTCATATAATATATTTTTACAAATAATATATGAGTGTCGGAAGAATCAGTTGTTCAATATGTGTGAAATCGACAACAAAGTTAGATAGTTTACATTTTAAATCTTTAGGAGACACTAATTGTTTATATGAGAGCCGTCAGTCTATATTTACAGATCTAATCTCTTTTAGCTCTTTTGGTTCCTTTGGCTCATTTGGTGCCTCATTTGTGCCTCATTTATGTAATTCTTAGAATTCTTCCGCTAATATTTAACTCAAATTATAGTCTTTATTATAAATATTGAATAAATTATACCTTCATTACTATCTTTCTTTTCATAAAATAATTAATAAAAAGTTATAATCAAAGAAAAGTATTTATGGTCTCTAATAAAAGCAATGACTACTACTTAGTTAAGTGACCACTCCTTCCCATCGCTATAATACCTTTAAATATACGTTTGTGAAACGTTATTATAGTCGGGGAAAACCAATCTTTGATTGTCGAATATAAATAGGATTTATGTCCACTCAAACAGTCTTTGAATTTATGAAAAATCCCTCCTTGCTCACACATTATAGATTTTACAGTTGATAATAGAGTTGTATTTCTTTTCATTTTTCTTTATTGTCTGAAGAGACATTTTTTCGATTTATTTGGAGCCTTTGCTTAAAATTTAGTCCTTTTGTGAGTACTATAACTGAAAAACATTAATACATAACTTGAAGTCTCGTCTTTTTTTCATATAAATAATAATAAAAATAATTCCGGTTTTTTTCAAATATAAGAATTTTAATCGAAATTTTGAGAAACAATTTTCTTTGAATTTTATTTTGTTCTTCAAATTCCTTAACAATTTTTAATAAAATTCAAAGCTTTGTTGACATTAAAATCGATACAAAGTTATAAAAAGAGATTTCATTAATTTTCTTAACGAAAATATATAATTATTTTAATAATAGTTATGTTAATTGGAAAACACTTTAATTTGCTTTAATTGTTTTAAAATTTGATTCTTTTGTTTAAATTAAATTCTTAATTCCGACACAAAAAAAATCAAAACATTTATCAAAAGTTTCATTAAAGGTTTGAAAATTACATCAAATCTGTAAGGATTTGTCATTTTCTTCGCAATTTTTATTATAAGCTCTGAATAGATGTTTGTTTATTTACAAAACTTGAATTCCGGTCTAAAAATGGATTAAATGTTTCATTTGAATTATTTCTTACATATTATTATCACTAACTAGTAAGAGCAAATTCTCTTAGTATAGTACCCTGAACTTATAAGTTACCATAGAGAGTAATGGGTGACTTATATGTTCAGGGTACTATACTATAACATGAGAATTTGCCCGTAGTGATATTAGTACAACAATAATATGTAGTAGAACAATAAAATTTTGCTTGAGGATTCCATATTTAAAATAGAAAACATTCCACAATTCAATATGATTTGATTTGATATTGGTTTAATTTTTTTATCTCTTATTTTATACTCTAATATCAACAAAGTTTTGATAAAATTAAAAAAATTTCTGTTTTATTAGTATTTTTAGTATTCTTTTAACTTAAAATTATTATCGTTTTTCACTTTTTACACATAATTTTGAACTTTTGGCTGACATCAGAGATATTCAAACAAACCTTAAGATACATTTTGTTTAGGATATTAGATATGTGGTGATATCCCTTTGGGCTATGGCTCAATTTTTTTAATAAAAAGTGCATCGAATCCAAGGGTTTAATATTTGTGTTACAGAAATATGTGTCGGACGTCAACCGTTTTTATGAAGAGTATATTTCTATTTTTGATAAAATATTATTCTTTGTACCAGAATTTGATGGCTTAGTTTTTTTTGAAAGAAAATTCAATTCCTTTTAAAGTATAGTACAAATTAATAAAACTAAACTAAACTTTGTTCACTCATTTAAATTCCTTCCATTCCAATGTTTAGGATATTTGATAAAATGTCGTGGTTTCTATATTGCATAATATTTTATTTTATATACAGTCAAATCATTTGACTTTATGTAATTGACTTAAATATAAGTTTAGTGATTTTCTTTCAATTATTCCCACCTCATAATACTCATTAGAATTTATTTCTTAACCATAAATATATGGTTTTATCTATATTTTATGAATATATATAACATTTTTTCCTATCAATTAGAAATTGTTGATTATATCTTATATTTTAAAGATATTAAATATTTTAATTATTTTTATAAACTTAGTCAAAATTGAGTCTATATGTGTTGTTTGTTTTTAATATTCTGGTTAATTTAGAAAAAGTATGCATGAAAATTTAAAGTGGCTCTGAAGGGTATTTTAGTGAAACTTAGTAAATTCAAGCAAATTAACCTTGTCGAATAAAATTTCAAATATTATAAATTTATGTCAATTATTTTTAAAAAACTTTAATTTGTATTTAATAAAATTAATTCATTTGAATTTTTAGTAGTAATTGGAGACTACTGTCACTAATATTGGATTCGACTGTATATATAAAACAAGGAATGAATGTTTGATATAATAAACGTAAAACTGACGTAATTTTAACAAATATTTCACACTTCAGTGGAAATTCATTTTCAAAATGCTGTCAGAATTTTGAACTTTTAAGTGATTTTAAAATCGTTGAAATTATGCATGATGAAATCTTATTTCAATTATGGAAATCAATTATTCAAAGATAAATACAAGAGATTTGTTAGAAGTGGTCTTTTTAGGGGAATATCTTGTAATCGATATTATCATTAATCAGAAATCTTATCAAAAAGTATTTTATTAAAAGTCATTCAATCGGTTTTCTTGAAAGAATCATTTGTTGAGTCATTTGTTTGGCACTCAAACAATGGGAGGTCTATCCCTCAAATCGAGTGCAAAAAAGGAATGCATTTTTATAATAATTCTGATATTTGTCGGACTATTACAAATTGGTTTATCTAGGTTATTATTACATACATCAATTTCATAATCGATTTACACGTATATAAGATTCTATGCTATGCCGGGGACTTCCCAAACCGTCATTTTTTTCATACTAAGTCCGGGCCATTCATCCCTTTATATAATGCAAAGAATACTTTTGAAAATTTGAGGTAAATATTATAGCAAAGGAAATGCCTCTCTTAAGTGAATTTCTTTATTATAGTTATTGAGAAAAATAAGTGTTTCCAGAATTTGTGATTCACTTCTATAGAGTATTATATTATCTATACATCTATTTCTTATTAATAAGAGTTATTTTTGTTTTATATTTGTTTCTTATTGTATATCATATTTATAACCAATTTTACACAATTTTGTTACGGAATAAACATTTATTAAATATTAGATTTTATGAATAAATTCGATTAATATTTTATATGTGGTCTAAAAAACAAGAAATGAACATGTTGCATTTTAATATTTGATGATCAGAAACTGAAATTTAATTTTTAATAAATCTCTAGAATTGCAAACAATTGAAAATTTTTACGACTTAAATAAAATTCAACGAATTTTTCAGATATTATAAGAAACGATAGTATTAAGCATTTATTGAAACCTAAAAAACTTATTTTAAACTTAAATTGACTGAAGTATAAATATTTATACATAAAATAATAACACCACAAGAAAGTAAACAATTTGTACTTGCTTACTTCAAACTATTTAATGAGACAAACTCTGCGGTATTTATATAAATGTTTTTAATTAAACGCAACAAAACATGCGGTCATTATTCAGAGGTTAAAGTATTTGTTGAACATTAGGTGAAATACATTTTACGAGATTCATCTCTAGAGAATTCGACCGTTTAATTACTTTCCTAGAAAGGGCACAAAAAATTAACAAGATCAAAGATCATTTACTCTATGAGAGGGGTAACTTTTAGTGTTAAATGCTTAAGAAAACGATTATAAGAGACTTTTAAATTGAATTCTTAGAATTGTTTCAAAAGCTTTTCAAATATTTGTCGAACAAAACAATGAATGAATACTTTTTGTAATTCAAAGAAATATTAAACCAAAATAAAACAAAAACTCAATTCATATCTTTCTTTAAAATTTGTTTTTATTGTAAGAAAAGACATATCACTTGACTTTTAAAAAGATATTTCTTATAAAAAGTATTTTTTTACTGATAGTCTTTAAACAATACTTTGACATATGAAAAGGATATGGATCATAACCTTATAACATTTTATGATCAAAATATAAATATTTGTTATAAAAGTTTTGATAAAATGTTCGGAAGTTATAATTAATGATTTGAGAGTCGATACCAAAATAAATGAAAGCAATAATTCTTTTAAATGATTTGTGGACAGAATATTCTCGTGAAGTCCACAAATGACTGAATGATATCTTTTTTTAGTTAATTAAACATTAATTCAAAATGAAAGGCAAGCATTAAATTGGCTGCAAATCATATAAAAGCAAATTATTAGTTAAAGTTTTATATGAATAAAATGATAAATTAACTTTTGGTCACATATTTGTGGACTCGATTTTCTCATTTTAGATATTTTTGTTATAAACGATAATTTTTTTGAAGAATAAACCTATAAATTACTTTTAAGGCAATAAAATAATTGTATTTTTCATCAAAAAGTGTTCGGAAAAATTTTTTTGTCAGTCATTGTTTGGTTTGAAGTAATGGTTTACTTAATTGGAATTTTCCTTAAAAATAAGATAAATTTAATGCCAAAGTTTATACAGTTACAGATCGGGGTTTTCCAAGAGAATAACCAATAAGACTAACTAACAAATAGTGTTCAATCATTTATGAATTCTCGAACACAAACAACAGTTATTTTTTGAAAATTGGGATCGATTTGGTTAACAACAATAGGATTAATTAGAAATTAGTGCCAAATATTTATTTATTAGAAAACTTCAAATTAATAAAAATATAAAATTATTAACAAAATAAAAGTAACAAAAAACAAGTTATTTTAAGTGAACACAATTTATTACAAGTATAGAAAGCTTTACTAATTTTGGATGAAACAAATGAAGGATAAGAATATCACTAAACTGTGAAGTTATTTCTCATAAAACCAAAGAATTTGAATTAAGGATTTAATGACTCATATATAAAAACAGATCATATAAGAAGATTGAAAGGGACTAGTTTCAAAATAATTTATTTTAACACAAATTATATAATTTATAAAATGATACTTTTGAATCAAAAGTATCAAAAGTTTTGATTAACTAACGTTAACCTAATATTCATCCCATGTTTTTTGTTGGTGTCAATTATTCTTTACTGTATAGAATCTATAGTATAGATATAATATTTCGCAAATAAATTCTATAATAATTATGTTTTGATAATTTAAGAAATAAATTACGTCAGACTACAGACTACTTCTACTTTATTATAGATGATTATAAGATGACTTTTATTATTATAATTTTGTAGTCAAATAAAATCTCCGCTAAAATAAATTACATAAAACTTAAGGATTACTAAAAGTTATGAAACGATAAAATTAAAGTTCAGTTTCAAAGTCAAACAATTTTCAAATGATTTACAATTTATGTCGAAACAATACCTCTATTAACACTTGACAACACCCTGTTACTTTCATTACGAGTAAGCGATGGAGACTATCGTCAAAACCTAATTTGTCAAATAAGTGATGCCACGATTAGACCATTTTATTACGTAAAAACTTTATTACGTAACTCTTATCGTGAATCACATCATATTTAATAGATTTAGAGAGAGGTAGAGGTGACCATCATTTCGAGTCATAGAAAGATAAAAATACAGAAATATTTCCATTTCTACAAAATCTAAATTACCAAGATAGGTTGCATTTGACTTAAAGATTAAGATATATTTATTTAAGTTGTTATTTGAAAATTCATTGCCAAGGTTCAATAAACAAATGTGTTTATACTTACAGCGTTTCACTTAAAGATATTTAACTGTAAAATTAGAATAAATTTAAATACAAAATTTGGTCAAAATTTAAACTTATAAAAATTGTTTTATATGTTTGACATCAAATGTGTGACTCATTATTCTATAAATGATTTCACTCGAAATCTAATAAAAAAGTAAAAGCATTTGTTTTGGAGAAAATCGTTTTTATTCTGGATTTGACTCAATTACGTACTTTTGCTTTAATTTACAACTAATTTACGACTAAATTAATGCAATTTTGAGAGAAATGCAAATATATTTTTTGTTGACAGAAATATAGAATTAACTCAATCCGTAGGAATATAATAAGTTTACTCTAATAAGCAATTTACCAAGAATTAATAATAATAAATCCCTGGATAAAATAAATTTTAACAAACCTTATTAAAGGGAATAATGAATATTTCCTCGGATTCAATGATTTTATTGGTTTTAGGCATAAAAACGAATACAAATGACATTATAACTCATTTTATAAATTTTGTTATTCACTCAAAATTCAATTCAAATTAAATCTAATGACTATTTAAATGATTAGTTAATAAATGAGTAAATTAGTATTCAATTTAATGACTTAATCTACAAAAGAAATAATTGAATTATTAAGACTTTTGTTTCAATTATTTCGTCAGTTATTTCAGTGACATTTGATTTAGAGTTAACACGAATTCACTAAATCATTGGATTTCAAATTAATTATTTGTAATTTAATTATAACTAAAAATTTTGCTGAATTAATGATTTATAAAATTAACTAGTCTATATTTGATTTTTAATGGATAAAATAAAAATAAGAAAATAACAAATAAAGAGGAATGTTTAAGGTTAAAATTATCATGCAAAAAAATTGGTAAAGTGTGTAAAAATTTGAAGAATTTGTCGTTCACATTCCAAACTTATAAATATGACCTTGATTATTATTCTTTTGGTCAGATAATATCTAAATTATATATCATTTTGAGGTCAGTTACATATAAATTCATCTATAATAGCCATGGTAAGCCCAAAAATAGAAATTGAATGCACATTTTTTGAATAACTCATTAAGTAAAGACGCAAATCTCAGGGAAACCCCAACACTTGTTTTTCCAATTTGTGAATTTTTTGTACTAAACCGGGTAAGTTTAGCCACTAATTAATTAATAGTTTAAAAAGACTTTCAAAATAAACACTTTTATTACATTATTTATTATTTTGTTTATTACATATTATATGTGTTTTAAATTTTTATCATATTTTTAGTGCTATGAATACCCAAAAATTATTTTATAGCCTTTTTTATATTTCCAGTCATAACAACTTATAATATAAATTATTAATCTTTGTGTTATAAGTGACCCAATACTTACCAATTCTTAGATGAGATCTAATTAGTTTTATTGAAAGGTTTGGAAGAAAATTAATGTCATATTTTTACCCTTTTTTATGAGTGGAAATGAATTTTTTCATATAGATTTGTGGCTCCAAAAGTCATATTTATTCTATCGCTTATAATTTGGTTTTGAATGAATTATTCCATAAAAATCTTTCAGCTTATTCTTCCCCCCACTGTCTTCACTGATTAATATTAACTATACATTGATATTTGAAGTAATATATGTCGTGATATGTACTGATATTCCATAGTTTAGACTTTATTCACTCTTTCATCGCATGTAATATAAGAATAATTATTACATAAAATGAGTTAATGTAAGACATGAATGTAATGATTAATCCTTAATTAATGAACAAATGTTCATATATTAAGTGAGTTTTTATAAGTAATCATAAAATTAGTAAAATTACTTAAAACATTTCGCAAACAAGACATCGAATGAAACCATAAATTAGTAACCATTGAGTTATGTTATAACCACTTAATTAACTGAATTTATCAATAAATAATTCAGATATAGAAATGTAATTATATTACGAACACATTTCTAACAGCACCTCATAATCATCTTATATTCAAAACAAAGTTCAATAAATTAAAGATCTTTTAATATATGAACTGACAACTGATTATTACTCTTAATTAAACCCTTAATCTTAGAATCATTTCCTTAGTGTTTCTCATTTGATTAAAATTTGATGGAAACAAATAAAGATTATGTTTTGATTAATATTAAGGAAAATAAATATTTAATCTTTTTTTTATTTTAACAGAAATATTATTAAATTGTTTTCAATTAAAACAAAATTATAAAAACATTTAAATAAAGAGAAATGTTTATTGAATTGACGTCAGGTCTCATATTTTCATGAAAAGCTTATTTGGAGATACTTTGCCAGTGGTTTGTGCTAGATGTTGTTTTTGTTTTTCTTGCTGTTTTTGTGGAATTCTTAGTAAATCGAATAGATTGATTCCAGGTTAACTTTATGGTTCATAAACGTGACTTGAAAGAAATGGTTGTCACAGTAAATGACAAGCTAATTTATCTGAAGATTAGCATTAACTCTAATGAAATGTTGGGAAAACTCTATGAATTCAGATTCACTTCATCTCAGAAGTGAGTGTTTTGTTTTCGCGATTTCAAAACCAATCCAGAGTTAAGGCCTGAGTCGACGTTTTAGTTAACACTTGAGTTGTTTATAATCTTTGAAATGAAAAGAAGAAAACATTTGATTCTCTCCTTATTTGCAAAACATTTAATTTTTGGTCTAATTTTTGGGGGAAAATCAGTTTATAATGTATTTGATATAAACTATTATTTTGAATGCATTGAACTTTTCAAGACTTCACAAATTATTGGTTCTCTTAAATAAATGTTTTGATAATAAATCATATGATGACAATTTACACTTTACAAGGTGATTTCAATACTTTGTTAAAAAGTTAGTCTCAATTCTGGAGTTTTCTCTAAAGAATAGCTAACATAAGATATTGTTGGTTGAAATCCAAGAGATACAAATAATTAGTAGTCTAAGACCTGTCGGAAATGCCAATAAACTAGCAAGATAATAGATAGTAATAATAATTCTGGTAAATACTGAGTATAAATATGAGTTTAAAATAAAAACTAATGAATAAAATAAATTACATCGAAATCAAAAGTGTATCGATTTTAGTGTTCAACAGTTGGAAAGGGAGCGAATATTTTTAGAAGAGAAGCAAAACGTTTGCACAGACTATCACTGAGCACACCATTTAAGGCCACGAATATAGATATGGGAAGAGAAGTGAAGAGAAAGACGATCTAAAACGATACGAGGAATTCGTTTATTTTGTGTTCGCGTTTTGTGAGCCTTTCGTTAGTCGGGAACACAATAGAGTCAGACTTCTCTGTCATATATTTTTCATTTAATTCAATTCTATTTCAATTAATTTAGTTTTTAATAATGTCTGACGAAGAAGAGTACAGGTAATGCCATTATTCTCGGACTTTAATATTTTATTTTAATTTACGTTTAATTTAAAAAAAGTGTTGGAATTATTAATATTTTGTTTGAAAATAGTTTTCACAAATTGTTATAATTTTTAATTCATTCATTCTTTCATTTATTTCCCGATACAGTGAAGAGGAGGAGGTCGAGGAGACCACCAGGTATATAACCAATTTATTAAATATCTTAAGAGAATTTCTAATGAAATTTAATTTTGTGCAGAAAGAGGTGAGTCCACTACTCTTAAGGATTATTTGAGGTCAGACTATTTTTGCTTATATTAATAACCAAATACCCTGGCTATTTAAAACCCATTTCTTTGTCTAAATTTTCATTATTTTAAAGTTTATTCAGAATATTTTAATGACTAATTTGTGTGAAAAATTAAAATATTAAGATTAACCTTTGCTTTGTGTTTGTGAAGCACAAGTTCAGCTCCGAGAGAAACCCCCAAAGAAGCCTCTGAGGCGGAGGCAGCGATGGAGGTAATCCTTTTGTGATTATATGTTTTTAAAAGTCTAATAAAAATGAATGTTCTCTTCAGGAGAAACTCCGAAAGAAGAAACAGGAAGAAGAGGAACAATGGACTGATTACGTGGAACAGAGAAAGAAGGCCAGAGCTAAAGAAGAGGAAGAACTTAGAAAACTTAAAGAACGACAGGTCAGTCCATTTATCTCTTTGTTTGATAATTATTATAATCTTTATTATAGGCTTTACGTAAACAAAAGAGAGGGGAACAGGAAAAGATGTTATACGAATTTAAGAGGAAACAGGAGGAACAGAGAATTAGGGAAATGGTATTCCCACTCACTTTAACTAATGACTGTCAATCTTCAAATGGTTTGTTTGATCGATAGGAAGAGAAGAAGGCCAGGGATGCAGAGAATAAACGAAAACGATTAGAAGACGCAGAGAAAAAGAGAGCGGCGATGCAGGCTGCTATGAACAAGAACACTCAAAATGCACCTGTTGAGAGAAACTTTGTCATTCAAAAGCGAACTGACGGAGGACCGGGAGCTGCTCTTGGAAATACTGGATTCGATAGAGTAATAATTTTGGCCACTTTTATACAAAATTGATTGAATTATTCGTCAAACAGTTCTCTAATGTTATGTCAGCCCGAAGTGAAATGGGAAAGACTAAGGAACAGTTGGCTGAAGACAAGAAAATTGCCCTTTCCTTCAGAGTTAAACCCCTCGCTATTGACGGTCTGTCAGTTGAAGAACTGAGAAAAAAAGCGAATCAATTGTGGGATACTATCGTTCAGTTGGAGAGCGATAAATATGATTTGGAGGAAAGACAGAAGAGACAGGACTACGACGTATGACTTTATTAATGTTTTTATCTTTTTATCATTTATTGCTTCAAAATAGTTGAAAGAGTTGGCAGAAAGACAGCGACAAATTAATCGAAACAAAGCCTTAAAGAAGGGATTGGATCCGGAGTCAGAGTCGAGATTTATTTCAAAAAGCAATTATTAATAATTTTTTTGTAAATTTTAGTGCACTTTCGGGTAAATTCCCGCCAAAGATTCTGACGGCCAGTAAATATGAGCGCCGTCTCGACAGACGTACTTTTGGCGATAAGAAAGGATTATATGAAGGCGTAATGACTTCTTCTTAAAAACATTTTAAGCAAAAGAATTAAATTTAAATATTTTTGTGTAATTCAGGGCTACGACGCTCAGGTCGATGCCGTGATGGAAAAGACTTGGGAGGATAGGATGAAATCATTCAAAGATAGAGAGAACAAAAACCTGCCCAAATGGGATCCCGCAGCGCCAAAGAACAAGGAAACATTTGAACCTGGGGCACGTACTTATGATGATGATGATGGAGATGACCTCTTGGATGCTTTCATTAAACCTCCGGGCTTTGAGGAACTCAGTGTTGGCTCTACTCCGGCCCCCGTCTCCCGACCAGCACCAGAGCCCGTAAGACAACAGGAAGAAGAAGAAGAGGAGGAAGAAGAGGAAGAGGAAGAAGAAGAAGAGGACGAATAAAAAACAAAGTATTCAAACAATGAATTAATACAAATAATGGAATAATTCTGTGAAGAGTTTTATTCTAAATAAAAAACAATTGTAATGACTTTTTCTTCAATAAATCTGTTTATCCATATTTTCAAACGATTTTATTTATAATAAATTATTGCAAAAATTCAAAATAACTGATCGATAGAATTAAAGTTCAATTTTTTGTTGACAAAAATCTCACATTTTTTTACTTTAATTAACGTTTGTTATCATAAATTCCCATAAAAAGGGATCAATTGTTGTTAAAATCTAATCCTTGTGAATGACTTAACTCTTTTCATATTTTGTTAATTATATTCATTTTGTTAAAAGAAGTCATTCATAGCCATGAATTTTCATTAGTGCTAATTTATCAAGATTATTTTGTCTAAAAATTCTATTCAAATTCTATATTTAATTAGTAATTACTTAACATTTTAATTAAATTCCAGATATTGTCAAAGATTTTAAAGGATTTGAGGGCTAGATTTGGAACCCAACGGAAGGGGCGGAGGAAAGAGTTGAGAAGTTTGAAGGAATTTTTCCAAAATGTGCTAAATATTACTAATTTCATTTAGTATTTTAGACCATTTTATTTGTTTTTAGACTACTTTTTATCATTATTTTTATATTTTTGGTTTAAAAATAACAAAAAATACAAAAATTTAGGTTTTGACCCAAAAAACATGATTTTGTGTCTCCAAAATAATGTCTTTTTATTTGTTTTAAAACCTAAAAACATTATTTTCATTAAATTTAAAGCTTTTAAACCTATTATTTGTTATTTTTTTCAAGTTTACCTCAAAAAGTCACCAAATTAGTTTTAGTAAATTAGGGGACTACTGATTTTTAACTTGAGGAAGACTTTAAAATGTATATTAAATTCTAAAAGAGCATGGTAGAAAATTAAACTTTTGGTTATTCTTAGTAAAAATATGTAATGATTTATTTGAATCTAGCATTTGGTCAATGCATGTACTGGGTCAGTGCATTCAGTAAGTACAGTATACATTCGATATACCAGGTTCTGATATAACCAGAAATTCGATATAACCATGCACCGTTTTTCCTATGGAGCTCATAATGTTAAACATTCAATACAGTTACCGATCGTTAATTTGAAGTTCCGATAATTTGAACTAACGGTTAATTTGAACCAATTATGAAAACCAAATCTTATAATTGCATATTAAAGTCATACCAATAAATAAATTTGAACTAAATTTTCTAATCCTTCAAATAGAGTTAATAACTGAAAAAATTATAAAATTAATAGAAATTTCATTATTTTTTGTTGTAAAGGTATTTTGTGAATAAAATTTTAATTAAACAAAATATAAAAATTTAAAATTTATACATTTTAACTTAAGAATTTATACTTTAAATTCAAAAGATTAAAAGAATTAAAATTTTAAGTAATAAAAGTTTTATTTAAGTGTTATTTTATTAGAAACAGAGAAATCATATTTAATTAAGTATCCGCGATATCTTTCATATGTCTTTAAAATAAGTAAAAATTGTTTAAAATGTATTGTAATTATAAATATACTTATTTAAAATGATTTTAAATAATTATAATTGCCTTAAACAAACATAGAATACTATCTTTTAGTTTAAATATTATAAATTTTTAATTTAGATTGGGAATATTTTAAGTGCGCGCTTGAAAATATGAACAATACTTGATAGTCATTGGTCAGGATCTTTTTTTAATAGAGTTTGATCATGATACAACGTATACTAAAGGTGAAACATTTGAATTTCAATAAAATATTAAGGGTTTTATTTTTCAATTATCTTGGTAATAGTATTTAGGATTGAGATAAAAAGGGCCTGAAAAAGGGCCTGAAATTCCAATTGGAAGTTCTAAACAATTGTCTGACTCTCAAATATTTAATAACATTTTTAATAATTAAAATATCCATTAATTTATAACTTTAATAGTTAGCAAAAATCAATCCTGACCTCTTTACCATGGTCAGGTCAGGTCAGGTCAGGTCAGGTCAGGTCAGGTATTTTTTCTATGCTAGATCAGGTCAGGTCCGAGTCAGGTCAGGTCCGATTTGGAGCTCTAATAATAACCTATTTTGTTTTAACTAATTTATGTTATAACTAATGAATAAAAATTGTCTTTTTTGCCTGCTATGAACATTATGTATCATGAACAAATTTCCTTTGCATCTTCCCATTCATAACAGACAGCTTCTACTGTTTTTGCACAGAATGAGTTATGTTGTGATTAATTAGTTCAGGTGGTGTTACTCGTCTTATATACAGAATTGAGATTTTTATTCACATCCGTATTATGTAGGGATGGCCAAAGGGGGCTCATCCTGAAGGGTATTACCCCCTAAGATTTGAAAACCTCAACAGGCCTAGGTGCTTGTCTATAAATATTAATTTTAAGTTTTCAAATTCCTAGGGAATATTTTACAGATTTTCCAACTCAAATTCCAGAAATCCCCGTTTCGGATATCCCTGGTATTATGTATTGACTTAATGACAAGTTTTATATTCATAACTATTTAACAATAATTATAGTAATGTTGAGAAAGAAAATGATTGAATTATTTAACTCACGAATCAAAAGAGTGAACTCAACTGATTTAATGTTATCTTCACTTTTGTTATTAATGTTAGGTTAGGTTATGTTAGGGTGCGGTCAATGAAATATTTGAATAATAAATGCTTATAATCTCTAACTCTTTGTCTCTCGATTTGTGTCAAATCTTCTTCTATGAGTTTTTAAAAATTATTTGAGTTTTGAGTCTTTTGGGAATTTCTGAGATTTTTACTAAATGTGTTATGTATTGGAATCTTTTTTGTAACAGATGAGCATGGTAAAATTATTCCTATTTCACATTAAATGTGAAATATTTGTTTTAATCAAATTAATGGATAATAAATCTTTTTTTAAGTAATCTTCTAATTGTTAGTACAAACAAATTTGTTAATTTTAACGATAAAATTATTTGGTTTTGATTTTTTCTTTTTAATAAAGTATTAAAATTTTAGTTTTAATCCATAGTTTTCCATTCAATCAGTACGTAATATAATTATAATATTTAGAATATTATAACATTTAAATTATATCTTCAAAGTTTATTGTTCACAGAAATTCAAATCTAACAAATCATTCATTAAGTATTCCTAAAATACATATTTTTATGATTAAAATTCTGGAGGATTTTGGAAATTAGTTTTTTGATATAAAAAAATCACTTCTAAAATAAGATATATTGTTATTTATATCTTTAAAAATAAAAACCACAATTTTATTGATAAAAATTATGGAGAGAGAGAGAGAGAGAGAGAGAGAGAGAGAGAGAGAGAGAGAGAAAATAATATACATTGTATTATAATAATATTATAATATAATATAAATTTATTGTATTGAGTGGTTTGAAATAATTTGTAATTAGTGTGCCAATGTTACCTTTTTTAAAACTTCTTTATCTTTAACTTTTCAATAATTTATACATTTTCCCCATATTTTTAATTGATTTGTTAAACCAATCAATGCTTTACTCCATTGATGAATGATTGGAATCTTTTGGGAAGATATTCGTAATGTTCTTTTGTAATATTGTAATGGGAAAGTATATAAAATACATACAATTTTTTCAAAATTAACTTAAAATAAAATAATTTAAATAATTTTAAAACTTTAATACGTTATATTAATTGATTTTATTTAAAAATAATCTTGTTAAATAAATTATTTCAAATTTTATCAAGAAAAAATGGGGTGCTTTTAAGCAAACTGAACGCACTGTATGAGTCGTCTTCTTTATCCGGCGAACAGTAAGAAATTTTGTTAGTGTTTTCAATGCAATGCTCAGTACCTAAACAATATTCTTTGTCATAACAAAATTCACCTTCAGCGATATCAGTTGTATAATCATATGGTATAACAATAACATTATAATCATTAGTTGTCCATTCAAGTGCCCAATTAGAAAATGGAATGTATGTTTCAACATTTATATTTGCCTCTTTGATACAATCCATTATTTTCCATGGTATTACTAAATTTTACTTTAAAATCAAAGAAATTCCTAACCACTGCAATGGAGTCTATATGATGAAACTGTGATTTCAAATAAGTTAAGACTCTTCGGTCTCCAAATCCTTCATATTCATCGGGAATTCCATTGTCCCACATTAATGAACGAAGATATTCCAATTCTTCTCCAATTGTTTTCTCTAATACATTATTAGGTAGTATTGTACCAACTAACAGATTTCTATTGGGTTTTTCCTAATACCATGAATTATTTCTAAGAGAGAGGATGAAACTGTCATAGCTACCAAAGGAAGTCTCACCCCAGCTTGCAACAATCCAACTCCGCCAGTAATATTTACGAGCCAATTGGTTAAGCAACCTTTCCGAAAATTCACCATTGCTCATTTTTTCATTGTTTCTCAAAAAGGTTTCAACTTCTGCTTTGGCATGTTGCAAAAACAATCTTTTAATATTTGTCTTGCAACAGTGGAAACTTTTTCTAACATTTCTGAGAACTTCATCAAATATATGAATAACACCATTTGTCCCATTATTGCCATATAAAGTGTGATTTATTAATTTTTCATCATGTCCAGAAATTCCAATGCACATTGAATAGAGAAATATCGAATTGCCAAGTAATGAAGTTATTTTATTAGACCAATAATTCAAATTAGACATATCAAAATTTTCCATCATAGCTTCCTGTAGGGATAAGTCTGATTTGCCGTTTACCTCTTTTTCAATCCATAAAATAATTTTCATGATATCTCCATTACAATGAAAACAATTTCGATAAAACCTTTCTTTTGTTTGGTTATTAGGATTTGACAAGAAGATTTTATAAGAATCTCTCCAAGCACATACTTCTTCTGCTTTTGATTTGAAATTCTCATGAATCGAAAGAGTTTTAACTAACAAAAAAGTCTTTTAACTGTTGTTCTAATCCATCCATTTTGTCATTAATTTCTTGGAGTTTTTCTCTAAAAGGATCATTGCTTTCCTGAAATTTTTCAAATTAATAAAATAAATTAATTAAGGTAATTTATTTATCATCAAAATATTAATTTAAAAACGATTATTTTCAAATAAACCTTAAATAACTACATTAACTTGCTTTTAAACTTGATTCTTTTTTAATATGTTAACAAATTTTCAAGCGGTTCTCACTATAATGATCTAATATAACCGTAAAACTATAAAAATATTGTTTGAAAAAATTTGGACCAAGTAAATATATTTTATATTTTTTCAAATAAATAAGTATTAATTTAATAAAAATTATTTTAAAAAATATAATTTAACTAATTTAATTTCTCAACATGTTATTTGATCTTATTGTCATATTAACGGTAAATTAAATAACTATTTGGTCTATTCAAAATATTTGATCAAGATAAAAAAATTTAGCCTAATTTATATTTAATTTTTTTTCTAACATTTTAATGATTACCGCAAGGTGACTTCCATATTTAATTTTTATAATTAAAATTAAACTTGAATTTAATGAATTGTTTTTAGAGGTTAAATCAGTTAAAATAAATCTAAAATTTATTTAAAAATTAGATTTTTCTTTAAAATAGCACATTTTGTTTAACATTATATAACATATATTTACCTTGATTCTACCTTGATTTTTTCAAACTATTATATAATAAACGATTATCCAAATTTATTTGTGAAAACCGCACGAAAGTCGGTTAACCCATTGAAAAGCAATCAAGGTTAAAGCGAGTTATGATAGTTATTATAAGGAAAGTATAAAGATTTGTAACTTTACCTGCAAAGCAATTAAACCCGATACAAGTGTTACTATTGGACCAACGTAGAGAACGGCCTGACCCAGAGCTGTTACAACCGCCAAAGCTGTATCTACAATTCTTCTCTACAATCCAAAATTTAACAATGATTTCATTATTAATACTATTAGAAGATAGTAATACAAAAGTTAAAAACAGATTTCGTTAATTTTTTAAAAGTATACTTCAACAAAATAACTTGTTTATTCGATTCAATTATGTTTAATAATTTTTAATCATGAATTGAATGTTAACTTGTTGTTATTAAAAATTTTTGTTTAAAATTATGGTACATTTGATTTTTCTCACATAAAAATTTTTAGCATTTATTTATTGTAAAAATATTAAATAGAAAAATTTTAATTTTTTTAATGTGAAGCTTATGTTATGACTCATAACCTATGAGTTATTACATTAATATTTTGATATAAAAACAATTATTATTCTTAATAAAAACAATTTTCATAGCTATTAAACAAACAAGGTTTGAAGGCAAAGCCATTTCCACTACATTTACGGGATTTTATCAGTGAGTGGGTTGAATGAGTTGACCGTGAGAATGGGTGAGAAGGATGGTAGACTGAATGAGTGGGCCGGTAGAATGGATGAGATGGCCGGTAGGCTGAGT
>JAQFZM010000059.1:0-63843 GCA_034695785.1 Galumna obvia
TAATCAAAATGTGCGTATGACTACTCAAACCATCAAATAAACCATGGTCAAAATCTTTGAAAGCTATCTTTAAAAGCTTTCAAATGAAAGATTTATTTTAAACCTTAGCAAGATGAATACCAATGTTTAATACTTATGAGTAAAACCAATTGTTTATAAAATCTCTATTGATTTTATATGAGTTTATTCATAAGTTTAATATTATTTTACACTTTCTATAAAATATTAATCATTGATAATCATCTTGCTAAAGTTTAAAATTGTTCGTACATTTGAAAGCTTTTTAAAGACCGCTTTCAAAGATTCTGATCATGGTTATTTGGTGGTTAGAGTGGCCATACGCACATTTTGATTACAGATTAAGATTCAGTTTGATTTAAAGATTTTAAATATGTTCTTCTTTTTATCAAATTCCATCGGCCTGTAGGGGGCATTTCCAAGTAAGTCATAAACTTGAAGGACGCCAGATGCTTGCATGCATTTTCAATAAAAATGCTTGGAACAAGTATCGCTCAAACATTTTTTTAATATAAATTTTAATATAAAAAGTAAATTTTAAATTATATTAATAATATACTAAGTTCTTATGTTAACATATTTAAATTTGTAAAAGTAAATCATATCTCTCCTTAAGTCCAATAATAAGTAAACTATTTTATTGAATATATTTTGCTATATTTTAAGAAATATTTACAGTTTTTACATTTAAAATAATTTATTTATATTTATATTTTTTTATTTAATTATTTATATGAAATTATATAAAAGATTATTCAACAAAAATTATTTATATGTTCATTTTTTCTTAAAATTATTTATCAAAAATATGATAATTTTTGTAAAATTTAAAGTAACCATTCGGTTTTGAATTAATTTTTTTTCATTTAAAAATTTTAAAATATATATAAATATATTTAAGATTATGAATATATTTCTCTTTTAAAAATATTGATTGTAAATTCAATGTTTAAATATTTTAATAAAACATTTAAGTATTTTATTTGAAATTAAATCGGAAAACCTTAATTTTGAAACAAAAGTAGTAAAACTATTCAAAATTTTTCAAGATTCTTTTTAACATTTTTAAAATAATAATAATAATAATTTATTTCTAAACCAAGATTAAAATGTTCATTATTCATTTAAAAATTGATGACGATAAGACGTAAAGGTTAATGCCTGAAATTATACCCAAATATTTTCCAAGTCTAAATTACATAATATAACATAAAAATATAGTTTAATTACATTTTACAAAAATTTCAAAAAATATCTCTTAACAAAAAAAAGTTAAATTTTGAAATAAATAAAAACTAACAATAAAAATCATTGGTTAAACATTAATAATAATAGCGTACAATATTCTCAAATATAGGAAAAGTGATTCATAAAAGTACAATTTTAACTAAACTCATATAATGCTATAAAATAAGTTTCTATATAACCAAAAAAGCGAGGACCTTAACCATATAGAATGAAAATAAATGAGTAGGCAGATGGCATTTTTTCTGAAACTTTTTTCTCATACCTTGATCATTTATCTCCTTTATTGAACAATGAATAACGGAAAGAATACCTCAATTTTAAAGCAACGCTGAGAATGGAAATCACGAAAATTATGAATAAAAGTCATAAATATTTATACATTTTGTGCTATAAATATAAACATACTTTTGTTCGACAGTCAAATGATTTGAACGTCTCGTAAACACATTCGACAATAAATAATCGTTTCTATTTTGAGGTATATCCCATATTCATAGAATAATCAATTTTTAGCACAGGTATTAAGGGAAATGTAAAACGATTTTACACAAAACCAAGAATATGTTACCATTAAGAAGGAGACGAAAACTATTTCCCTATTATTTATGTTTCTAAGATTATCCGACTATTTTGACGGTTCAGCCTCTTATAGTCTCATATCAATTGACGCTTAAGTTTTATCTGATCGGCTAAAGATATAGTTCGATTAAATTTGTCTACACTTTTACGGGCAATTCTCGATATAAACTTTATTGAGACCATTTTATTCTCTAATTTTCAACATATATGTAAAAATTGTTTAATACATATTTAAACTATTAAAAATTGTTTAAATATATAAATTAAATTTTTTATTTAAAATTATTTTAAAATTTTGGGTTAAAAAATATATTACTTAATCTTAAACATCAATTATTATGTGAACCAAAATTTGTTATTTATAAATTTGATTAATCAATATTAATTTAAGAGTTAAGATTACAGTTTGTTATTTCTAAATAATAAAATTTTATTCAATGTAAAATAATTATTAAATTCAATTTTTTGACATATCTTCATTTAAAAAATCTACCATCACATTGATGTCAAAAAGAGTTTCTCTATTCAAAAAATGATATTTATTTATTATAAGATTTTCTGAAGTATTCTTAAATTTTATCTCATTATCAAATATTTTTATATAAAAATTTTTAAAATTCTTTATTTGAAATTAAATTCTGTAATATATAATAAAATATTGTAAAATATTTTATTACTTTTTTGTAAATATTTACTAAATTATTTCACACTGTATTGTTAAATATTTTCATCATCTTGGTAATTATATTAAAAATAAAAATCAAAGAATGTTTACAGAAATCTATAAATATTTCACTAGAATTACCATAGTATTAATTTGAACTATTTTTATAATTGGCAAAAAATATTTAAAATAAAATATTTAATTATTTATTCAATAATAGTTAATTAAATTATAAGATGTTTGATTGAATAAGTTAGTCTCCGATGTGTTGATCAAAAAGAAATAGGGATGTATGAGCCAACTTTTAAGACAGAGATACGTCAACAACGTATGGATCGTTGAATATCTTAATAATAATAAGATAATAATTTACTCTTTTTTCGATGTAATGACCGGATGATTTGGAAATATATGTAAAGACACCCCTTTAGAAGTCCATCATTCGCGAGAATGAGTCTATAAACATGGTTATTCTGGCACTACCTTTCAAATAATAAATAATAATCTGGGTAATTTTGGAAAATTATTTACTTTCCTTTAGTAATATTTGTGATTTACCTTGTGCAAAATTAGCGATTTATCAGGATTGGGATGCAAATACATTTGCATCATACAACCCCGGTTGAATCATAAGGGGTAGCCAAATAAGTAATAAGTAAAGTATTGAATTATAATTAAAATAAAGGTAGAAAATAATTATTATAATAATTACTTAAAAATCTAAAATAATTGTTGAAATAATTATTTATTTATTTGTTATTTTTGGCATTACATTGAATAACATAATAATATTTTTGATTTATTTCTTTAAAATTAAGCCTTTTGTCAGTCAATATATTCTTGAATTTAGAGAAACTGCGTTCAATTGGACAGTTATCGAGTGGGCTATACTTGAAACAAGCAATATGTTGAGGAGAAAGGTTTATATCCAATTCAATAGAGTTGTCGCCATTTAGTATTTTCGCGATTATTCTTATGCGAATTAATCCAGTATTTTTTGAAATTACATCATTGAATTTGTTTCTTACACCTGTCCCAATCTGTCCCAGAACTCCATTGATTGCTAATTCTATCCCATCAATTATTTCCAGACTTTTATTTAGTGTTTTATTTTCGGTTTCCATTAATTTAATAGCTTTCGCTAAGCATTTATAATTAGTGAAGACAAATGTTATGTCATTTTTAAGTGTTTTCTTTTCCAACAATTCATTTACTTCTTAAATATAAACTGATTTTTCAGCATCTAATGTATCAATAATAGTGGAAAATTCAGAATAGTATTTAAAATAATATTCAATTGATGTAATCTATGATGATCATCGAAGTGAAACCGGTTCAAGAGGTAACGGGATAGTTTGGAATATCTCATTATATTTGATACACTTATTAGGAGCCTTTTTAAACACCCGATTACCACAAGTGAGTAAACGATTGATATCTTGAAGTTTTTTAATTAGATATTCACATACATGGTATAATCCATGAGTAAGACAAGTATTGTGTCAGATTATGAAATTGTCCTGCAATTAATGCTTTAGCCACTGCTTTCATAGCTGTTCCAGCGTCAGTAACAAACAATAAGACCTGGTTATATTTTATTCCTTCGGGCCATAATATACTTAAGGCATCAATAATGCATTGATTGATTGATTGGTGGTCATACTTTTAGACAATTTTCATGTCTAAAACAAACATTTGGTATGTGTTCATATCTTCTTTGAGATCAACAACAATAACATTAACCACTTTTCGTTTAATTGCATCGGGATTCTCATCAACTGAGATCCGTCATATTTGTCACTTGAATATTGTCGTATTATATTGGTCTTATCATAAAGTGGTTTTAAATCACATTTCCAAACTATCATCAGGTCAGGTAAATGGTATTTTGGTAAATATTTACCGAAAAACTTCTTTGTCTCCGGATTTAAGAGTTTATTGAATGGTATATTCAACGACACCAAGAGTTGGCACAAATCTTCTCTAAACTCTAGCTGTGAGTTATTAAACAATGATTGGACTGATAATTGTTTTCCTTTATGACTCTTGATTTTAGTTTTATGATTAAGAGTTTTGATGTGTTGCGTGACATCACTTTTCTGGTCACTTTTTACCTTACATTCACAGTACTGACAATATAAAATGAGTGTTAGTTATTGAATCTGTTTGAACACTAAACACATTACCGAATTCTCGGAAAAAACGATTAATTCTCACAATTTTTGATTCACCGATTATAGGTATTTTAACACAATTTAAATATGTTTGCAAACATAAAATATTTGTAATTGTATTGCTGTGCACAAAATAATGATATGATACAAACCAAATTTTGTCAAAAGTTACAGTTTTTAAAAATATATAAGTAAAATCCAAATTATGTTTTATTTTCCAATAATTTAGCGTAAAATTATAAAATAATTATTTATAATTGAAATAAATACTAACGTCTTAAATAATTATTTATAATTACTATAAAATTTCTCCAATAAGATTATCTTGCAATAATTAGTGTCCATGCTAAATATCTTTCAAAAGCATTAAACCGATAAAATAATTATTTAAACTACTATTCAATAATTTATTGATAAATTAATTTAATTGTTTTTATGCCTTATTTAAAATTATTTAAAAATTCAATTATTTTTTTAAAAAATTGATAATATTTTGAGGTTTAAGATAATTATTATTAAAAATATTAATTAATATATAAATTAATTGAAATATAAACTATAATTTTTTTCAAAATACTTTTAATATTAAACGTACTAAATGAAATTGATTTTAAATTAATTATTAATTAAAATAAATGTTATTTATATCACAAAAATATTTAATGAATTCTTTAAATTCTATATTTAATGAGGAATTTATTTTAAATAAAAATTTAATTTTTTTTATTAAACTAAGTGTTAAATCTAAATGTTATTGAAAATTATTGAGTAATAGACTGTAAGCACTTAAATGAATGTCATTTTAGGGGTATATATAGAAGAATTTCTTCTAATGTTTAGCGATCCGATAATCATTGGAAGTTGTGTTTAATGTATGCACATAATAACTAGTCATATTAATATTAGCTCAAAGTAAAACTTTTAAAAAATAGTTAACCAATGAACGAAATAACGATTGCTTTATTTTTAGACATTTTTGAATTTTAAAGTGGTTGAAGGAATTATTTAAGGTCACTTAAACCTCTGTAATTCTTGAATGGCTCAATGGATTTTCAAGCTGCTTTAGTTAAAATAATCTAAAATAATTATAATTTCCAAACGGAAAAAAGTACCTAAAAAAAGTACCTGCTTTCTTATATTCTTAAATAACATGATCTAGTTTATTTATAAAATGACCCCTTTACTAATGATATATATGATGAATATTTCACCTTACCTATACACTATATCAGGATAAAATCTGTATTATATTGAAATATGCTGACCAAAGGCTATAAATAATGTTTTCAAAAGAACTAAAAATTTATATAATAAACTTTAGTAGGTTCTAAATTTGTCATCATTTTATCTGGGTATATTTTTTATTATATTGTATTTTTAAGCGCTAGTCTTAAAAAGTCCTATCCCTAGTTATAAGTGTTAAGTGTTTTCGTAGCTCTAAGGTTGGAATAATAAATGATACAAATTTTGACAAATCGTTAAATAGTTAATTCTCACAGATATTCAATATTTATTAATTTATAATTTCATATTATTTAAAAATTTATTGCAATAAGAATTTAGGCACTTAATTTTTCCCCCTTGAAAAATAATCAATATATACTTTAGTTCCACCAATTTATTTACAACTTATTTAGTCTAGACTTTTAAAATAGTCAATATTTAATTATTAATGATAATTACAAATGTATTTTACATTAAACTTTACTATATTTTATTTTCATGTAATATATAAAACATTTACTTATAATAAATGAAAATTAAATTTTTAAATTTTTATTATTATTAATAATTTATATGATTTCAAACTGTACTTACGTAATAATTATATATATAAATTCACTGAAATTTTCATTAAATCGATTTAACAAGATGATAACAGCTGTCTTGTTAAAACGAGCCCTAATTGTACAGTAGAAGTCCCCATTTGTGCATGAGCAACAAGTCATTCAGTCAGATTCAAAAGAGACTTTATTAAACTTAAAATTAAGACTTGTTTGACACTTATTTACGGTTTAAGATTTAACCTTTAATACCTTAACCATGGATTGTTGTCATCAATTATGACATTTGGTCTAACTCTCAAATGTCGTATATTTTATAATTCAAAACATATATAATTGTTTAATCAAATGTTATTAAAACCAAAGATTATTAATTTTACTTAACCTGATCTGACCTGACCTTAACTCAAGTGACTAATTTTTAAGACTTTTTTGGAGTCAACTTTAATGAATAATAACTGTTGTGTCGATTCTGACAATTATAAAATTAAAACTAAATTTATTTATAAATTAAATTAAATTTAATAAAATATAATTAAAACTTATAAATATATTTAGTTAAGGATATAGTAATTCAGACGTTAGAAATCTCATAATTTGACCTCAATTTGTGAAATTAATTAACAAAATAATATAATTTCCCACAAAAAAAAGTTTAGAATTTGGTTTTGGAAAAAATGTTTATTTATAAGAAAAGATAAAAATGAAATAAAAAATAAGTTCTTTTGTTATTAGAATTGTTTTAAGGATGGGTTAACTCAAAAGATAAACTTATTTTAAGACCACTTAAAGATTGATCTCTAAAAAATCCATAAAAGTATTATCAAAGATATGAATTATATAAGCAAGGTAGCATTTTCTATAAATACAAAAAAAAAGTATAACATTCGGTGAAATTTTGATAAAAAAAAGTAATTCGTGTTTTTCAAAGTTAATAATTATTTTTATTTCATAATTTGTTAATGATTTCAGACAAAAGTTCCCAAAGTATTGAACGAATCAAATGAATGACTGAAACCTAATTTTAGCGTAAAATTCAATAAACATTTTATTTAATAAAAGAAAAAAAATAGTTTTAAATTCATGTCGTGTCTGAAGTTCTGTGCTTTGATTTTAAATCATTAAAAACATTGGAAGCGATGAAAACAAACTGAAATCAAGTATTTTTAAGTTTGAAATTAGTTTCAATTAACTTAGAATTGAGTGAAGAATCTATTTATGGATTTTCATTGCTTTCAATTACTTTCAATCTTTAAATACATTATTTATATTTAATGTATTTATCATAAAATATTTCTTAAACTCACGAAACAATGCTATAATAATTGATTGTCCTTGATTATATTACGTCGACAATTACCTTGTTCATTAATTAGCTTATAAATTAATAATAAGAGAGAAATATTTACATGAATTAAATGTAATTAAAATTAAATAAAAGAAAAAATGCTTTAAATAACTTTTAATTAGAGTTTTATTTAATTAAACTTTATTTACAAAAAAAACTTTGAAAAGAAATTACATTTTTATATACAAATTAGTTATTCCTAAAGTGTTTTAATATTTAAATATTTATCCAAAAAATGAATTAAGTCTTATCAGTGATATTTGATTTACAAATTGGATTAAATGTGAGAAACTGTCGAATTCGAGGCTTTTATTACTATTTTTTCTATGATATGGTTTTGGCACTAATTCTGTCAAAATGTTATAAAAAGGTGTTATTAATTGGCGTTTGGGTTTTGATCGGCGTTTAAAGGACTGACTGACTAGTGGTTAATCTTAATATAAGACTAGTTTTTCCACGAATTAAATTAATATCAGATTAAATAAACTTTTGTTAATTTTGTCTCAATTTTAACAAAATTGTGATTAAACTCAATTCAAATTTGATTTCAAATTAAAATAAATATAAAGATTTTAACAATAAGTGTGTCCTTTAAAATGCTGTCCACTCATGACTCTTATGGTATCATTATTTTGATGATTTGGTTCATTGACTGCAATACAATTATTGAGTCTCTTATTTGATGTTCGGTTTCCGTCAACAAAAACTGTTGTGATATTATTGGAAGCATCGATTGGGTCCTGAACTAAATCGGGTAAATCACATGTGGCTCCACTGGTGGTCGGGTATATATTCCAGGAAGAAGGCATTTGTGCATTGATTTCGTTGATTATAATCCTCTGATTTTTGCGAAAAGTTGTCATCTCTTCTCTGTTTTGATCGGAAACATTGAAATTTGTGTTTCGATTTGTTTGTGGATATAATTCTTGAGATATGAGTGGTTTACTCAGATTTGGGCTATTATTGACTGATGGAGAGTTAATGAGTGGTCGATCGTCATAAAGGGGATCATAACTGGAGGAAGAATTCTGACTCCAGCCATCATCGACTAAACTGGTCGGGTTTATAGTAATGTTTGCACCCGAATATAAATCATTAATTTGAGAGACAACGGGTGTCGGCCGACGGGTTAAACGATTTCTTCGGTCATAAATGGCTGAACTCATTGAATCGCTGTCTATCGTTTCATAAATGTGTTCAATATATTGATTGTAAAGATTTGTCTGCATTTGTGAGTGAATGGCATTCATTCCATATCTAAAGTTGTCGTCCAAATGATTGTTTTGGTGGACCCGTATTTTTCTTCTATTTTTTGTGGGTCGACTCAAACTGTTTTGTCTGATTTGTTGTAATTTGGACTCATATTCAGAGAGGTTGTGACTGACCAAAGCTGCCGCACAAATATCACTAATTGCGGCGTTCACTGTAGGAACTGAATTGATTGGATTCACTAGAATGGGTCCCGTCGTTCCACCACCAGAGCAATCGATTTCTCTCTTGGAATTATATATGGACAGCATATTAGGTTCTTTGGACTGCACTGAAATAGATGGGCGATCGAGTCGTGTGGTAGAGCTGCCGTTCTCTGGTTGCGAGTTCGATGGTTGAGGGCGGAACTAATGGCACAGAACAGACGTAATAATAGTTTTAATATCATTTCAAATAGTCTTATATTTTTGGGAAACTTATAAAGTTTTAGACATTAATAGTGATCAGACATTCTATTCTAAAAGACGTGCGATTGGGATGCAATACCTGTGCTATTAATAGAGCAAAAACGACTGGAAGGGATTTGTTGCAGGAATGCATTCACACTACTATTTGCAGAGACAATATTCACCTGTTGTTCTGCTTGAGGTTGTAATGGAGAGTGCATTACAATACCGGCCACTTGAGTGGCACTCACTTGTGTCACAACCGGACGATTCGGATAAGAGTCACTAACAGACACATTAGTCTTTGTGTTGGAAGAGTTGATGTCTTCAAAACAAATGCCCAAAAGAGGTAAACCTCTGATGAGTCGGTGATGTTGTATATTATCCGTATTTAAAACACAAAACAAAATAACAAAAAATCCTAAAATGATATTCGAAACGACAAAACAGATGGCAATTGAAGCCGATGTTTGAGCGCTAACGTGAAACAGACCTAAAGTCCAGGTCAGGCACTGAAAGAAGAGTAACAAAGCAACCCATTTGATACTATTACGGGTCAGTTCCAACTTTGTCTCTTCGATGCACTTAATAGTAGTATTGGGACTCGAATTGTTCACTAAAATAAAACACGCGATCAGTACAAACACGAGTCCGCCCAGAATTACGCCGACCGCCGGACCCACAAAACTTAGAAAGAAATAGTTGTCTGTTCGCAGCCAACAGTGGGTTTGAGAGCCATAACTCAACGGATCGATTAATAATGAGATAAGGAGAATAAGGGCGGGTCCGCCGTATGCTATAGTGTAATACCAGATCAATCTTTTGGTAGATTTGACGCTTTCGTACATATCTATTAAGTTTAAGTATAAATCAAATGATTCTAAAAATGTCCACAAAAGTGATGACAATAGGAAGAAATGCAGAGAACCGGCAGTTAAGCCACACATCACTCGAATATCAGTTCTATATATTCCGACCAAAAAAGTCATTTCAACGATCAATAGAGTGACACAAAGATTGCGATGAATAGAAACGGCTTCGGTATTGCCGGCGCTCACAACACATACTATTGTAGTGATGAATACGAGACTCAACATTGCAATCGCACAACCGATGATAACCACTAATTTAACCCAATTGTTCTGTGGCTCCAATATATCAATAGGTCTGATGTCCGTCAAAAGTGCGTAATGAGTCAAATGAGTGCACATACAGACAGTATGAGTAGAATTAGTTGAGTCCAACCAACAGCCGTCTCTCATCCAATCGTTACGTTCGACACTCCAATGGACACACTTTGGACTCGAAATGTTCTCCTCTTGAATGTGTCGCAACACAATAGTTATCGGATGCGCTAATTGTTTATTCTGTTGATTACCACTTCTGCCATTACTGAGTGCCGCTCCGATTACACGAGAGTTAATCGTTAAAGAGCTCGATGTCATGTTTTGCAATTTGTTTGCCATTAAAATGGTGTCACTCATTGACTCTTTCCTTTCATTAATGACAAACATATCAGGTTTAAGGAGATCTTCAATGCGTTGATATGCAAAGAACGCCACTTTCGCTAAACCTAATCAATACAATTCATTAGAACATAAAATATTTACATTTAAATTAATGAACACATTTACCATCTTTTGAATATTCAAGAAGAGATTGTGCTGGTAGGAAAAGGGAGTCCTCCATTCGGATCCACTCACTGGTACCGCGTGTGTCCTCTACTGTAGGGAATTGAAGACTAATTGGCATTCGAGTGTCCAATACGTGCACAGAAACCACTGAAAAATTAAAAAAAATTATATAATCACTATTTATAGCCTCTTATTATTAAATTATGAATTATTTTAAAAATATAGAGCAAACCATTTCTGATTGCCTTCGCTCTACTCTAGTTCTACTCTAGCTCTACCCTTGCTCAATTGCTCTATTACTCAGATAAACTTGACACTAATCTTAAGGGTTGAATGCATTCATAGAATTAAAATTTGATGTTTTAAACGATTGAATGATTGAAAACAATGAAAACAGATATAAAAATGAGGGCACACTTACAGACATTAGGTTTGGCGACAGCAAAGGACCCGTCTTGGTTTGTATTGTCGGCCAACAGTAAAGCACTCAATTGCAAACCAGTTAATAATTTAGAGGCCACATGTTTACGATCGCCAATACTTAAGTCAAGCCATGCGTCGTCCTGTGCGTTGTCTAATAAATTGCTGACCGCCTCAACGATAAACATAAGGAGTTCTTTGAGAACTTGATGTCTGTGCCACACTTCGAAAGTTTGAAGATTTTGCATATTTGTTATGGCGTGCGATAATGTCTTCTGAATAATAAATGCAATTCTTTGTAAGTCTTCGCAGAACATGGCTTTAGTCAGAGTCATGAGCGCCAACTCATTTGCGATTCGAATTACGGGTTCGTCATTACTCAGACGTTCTTCCAAATTGTCTAACCATAAGGAACGGCATTGACTGAAATCAGGTCTTTCAGGCATCCATTCAGCGCTATTAGTAAATGTATTATAACCGCACTGCCATTTAACGAGACCTTTGGCACCACCCGGACACTTCTGGTCAGCCACTTCTCCTTTTCGCGTCCAATTCCAGTAAAGGCTTCTGACGAAAATGGGTGGACAATAGTCGGCTCTCATGTTCTCAATTGGGAATGTTTTATGAATAGGAGGGGGTGGGGGTGGAGGCGGTGGTGGTCTCGATGACACTTCTGTTTGTATGGGACTATTCAAACGAGTGTTTGGTATTAAAGTAGGCCTAAAGTTCTTCGTTTCGTCTGAATTTAAAGAGGTTTGGATCGGATCCGATTCATTCAAATCAACGATAGGATTGAGTCGCGACTCAATTGTACTCGAAGTGAGTGGAGATTGAGTTAATTGAGTGCTCGAAGATATACTCGATTCGGGTTTTGCTAACTTTTCAGACTCTGTACTAATAATAGGAATAATGTCGTCATCAGGAGAGACAGTGGTCGACACCGGAGGCAACATAAGGGATGTATTGCCTGATGACTGTAAAACGGGAACGTTTAAATGCACGGGTGGTCTTCTAGTAGTGGTGGCCGCGGAGGCACCGCCTAATCACAAACTTAATTAGTAGTGAATCTCAAAATTTATTACATTTTTGTTCGATTCGTAAGAAAATTACTTCAATTCAAGTCATTTAAAGCACACGAAAGTGGGTTTCAAATGGACTTAAATTAGGTTTATTTCGACTCAAATAAATTAATGTCCGACACATACCGTGAACGCAATGATATTGAACTTCTAAATACTTTAGAGTTCCCGGACAGGGGTCGCCAAACAGTTTGCTCGACACGACTACACTGCAGTTCGACTTTTGACTACATCTGAAATATATGTAATTTATTAATACATTTCGATTACTTCTCTCTCTCTCTCTCTCTCTCTCTCTCTCTCTCTCTCTCCCTCTCCTCTCAAAATAGTATAAAAAGTGGTAATACTAACCTGTCTGACATTATAAGAAAAGAGCGGTAAGACATGCAAATAACATTGAGATCAAGTCTTCCGCCGTCGTTGCAAATACTAATACTAAATCTGCCGTAATTGGCCCGAACCAAATGGATGGAAGTGTTCTCTTCACAGCTCAGATGTAATGGGTTTCCCTCACACGCATATGTCGTCTTATAATGGATTCGGCCTTTGATTTAACAAAAATTGATTAGATTTTAGAAACGATAGAAAATGAAATAAATGGATAAGTTTTCTATTTTTATGTTTCAAATCAATGGTTACCTCTGTCTAACATCGGAGGACGGATTGAAAAATTAGGGACAGAAACTAAAAAAAAAACAAAAACAAAAAATAACATCAAATTAAATGAAAAAATAAAAGATCTGCGATTCCGACAAAATTAAAATAAAAATTAATAAAATTAACAAAACGTTGGAATAAATAATTGATTAGAAAATAAGAAAAATATAAAATAAGTGGAAATTTAGTTCATTTTGACAATCAATTAATCTTATGACAAAACATTGATCTTGGTTACTTTCAACTCGCTTTTGTGATTTGAAGAAATTCAGAAATTGTTGTTATATTTCTTTATGTTTCTAATTATCTGAAATGTTTGGCTGAGAATATAGTAAAGAATGAAAGGCTGTGCGAATGGCCAGACATTAGATTAATGTTGGCCTTAATTTGATTGCATGAGAGGCTCACAATTAATGGATTTGAAAAGTTTTATGTATTTTATATTAGAGAACAACTCTTTACTAATTAAATAAAAGGTCATAAAAACTAATTTATTGAAATAACAAATTATAATCGCATACAAATCCAACACATAATAATAATTGACTCAAAATTTCTCACAAAACAATACCATGTTAAGTTTTCTTGAGACATACATTTCATTGTTTCGCAGCCCTTCTATTATTTTTGTGAAGGCGTTAATCGTTTTTATTAATATATATTTGAATTTATGAGAAAATTTTGGAAAATTATGTCAAAAACTAAACTCAAAGAAATTTTAGTTTTTTAGGAAATTGAGTCCAATTGAGTCCATTATTTTTATTAGCAATTAATGAATGATTCGATCAATTATTTTGATTAATTCACAATATTTACGACTAATTTATAGTTCGGCTCAAACTTAACATTAAATCAATCGATGAGTTGAAAGCAAACAAATGTTGAGATGAAGTTTGTCTTTACTATTAATCTATTATACAATCAATTGAAGGCTAAGACTTCACTTTCTATTACTTCTATAGAAATTGGACTCTAATTCAGATCATTTCAAAGATATTGACTCTAAACTACGATATGTTAATTCTGTTTCATTTCATAGTTTTTATGTAAAACAACTCATTTGTAACGAAACTCTCAATTGATTTCATTGAAGAAAAATTATGTTTATTGCGGTTCAAGGATTTGATTATATCCACAAAATTCAATTAAATTATCCAAAAAAGCAGTTTTCAAGAAAATATGAAATGAATTTCTTTAACAAAAGCATTGATTCCTAAAATTATTCAAAAGAATTTCAATTTGAAGAAAAAATATCAGCAAAAATAAGTTGAAAATTCAATGAAAAAAAATATAAAATAATATTTCTTATATATAAGTTAATTACTTAAATAACAGTGAAAAAAGTATTGAAGTCGAGGTAAAGTAGTGGTGAGTGACAGCAAAATCGATTTGAAATGTCAGAAGAAAAGTATTGGTAACTGAAATAAGTTCACAAACAATAGAGTTTTATTCGGTGTAAAATCAAAGTCGACTCTCTTTTCGGTTTCAACAAAATAAGTTTAGGAATTCAGTGCAGGTCTTAAACAAAAGTCAATATTTTGTCTGCAAATCAAAATCAATACCGAATGCCAACGAAAATATGAAAAACAACTCAATTGTGAGACTTTCAAAACAATTATTCATATTTTTTGAAAAGAAATGATTTCTTTACAAAATATCCTAATTATTGAGTTTTCAAACGCAATCATTTATAGCTTCGGGAATATATAAACAATTGTTGAATTAAGCAAGCTCCTTTCATGTTACTCAGTAATAAAAGTTAGTCTATAACTGTACCAAAAGCTAACTATTGTGAGTTGTGTAACATTAAGACAACGCAAATGGTATTTCATTTCAATTTCTACATAAAAGTAATGTTTTCTTAAAAGGAAAGCACAATATTTTTTGAAATAACAATTTTTCTTTATTACAAATTATTTGATGTATAAACAGAGAGGTGTGTTATGTGCGGACCCCATATCCTAAACATAGAGATTCTCTTTAAATAAAAAAACAAAAACCATTTTATATTACTTCTCATTTTCTATGAGAAGTGCAACACATGAACGCCAAGAATGGAGTTTTGCTTTTCCTGTTCTTTTAAAAAGAGATTTTTCCTCTGACTTCAAATCTCTATAAAAAGCCTTGTCATTGATTGTTCTTGCTTAAAGTTAAATTTGTTCTTGAATCTTTTAGAATTGTATATTTGAAGAAACGCGTCCTTAAGATTAGACACAAATTGAGTTGAAATGAATCATTGATTTATAGATGTTTTGACTCTGAATTTAGATATCAATTGTATAGCTTTTGGCCAACAATGAGATCCTAAAACTACTTTTATTTATATTAAAAAGATGTGCCTTAGGTTACAATAATTCCTTTTTTTGTGGAGAAATTCTGCGAAAAGTAATTTGAAAACTAAGAAAATAAGAGCTGACATTAAAGCCAACTAATAATCATAAGAAAAGTTAGCGAATGTAATGAAAAATGAGAGAAGAGATGCGATTATTTAAAGTTGATATTAGAAAACATCGTTTCATTGCAAACATTATGCAACGCAAGTATGCATTGAAGCGAATGTTTATATTTGTTGAAAACATCTGTTATTCAGTACTATTTTCCCATCGAAATAAAAGTTCATTTTAGGTATGTCTACAATAGTTACGGTTGGGAGCAGTGCCGGCACAACCATCACAACCATTTCACTAAAACATTAGCCCAAATTGTTTTTCGCTTTTAAACCACTTTCGTTCAAAAATAAGGATTCGCCCGCATTTGTGCGACCCATCACTCGCTTCACCTTTTAATAGCTTTAGAATAGATTGTTCGCAAAAATAACCCTGCTTATAATAGGTTAGAGTCGTTCTCGACTTATAAGTTAGTATAAGACTAATAAATAATTTGAAGAAAAAGTAACACAACTTCACAACTGTTCACAACTCAATGTTAATGGCATTCAATTGCATTCTTTTGTGAATCACTTTAATGACAAATCAACGGAAATGTTTCGCCAGAAATCTGTTTTCCATCGCTTTAATGCACTCAAAATGAAAAAAATAAAAATAAAATGGAAGAAGAGATGGTCATAACACTATTTCTATATATTTGATTTCAGGCGTCACACAATCCCTAATTATAACTTTCTTTCTAACAACTCATCCATTTTCTCCACTAAACTATTTATTGAATTCAATATTTTCATAAATTTTAGGTTTGAATTGGAATTATTGGCCAAAAATATTAAGGATATGATATACTGCATATCTTTTTCTTCTATCCTTTAGTGTTCGTGCATTGAATACAAACATATAAGAGATAATAGGTTTGACATCACATTAAGGACCGAATAATGAAATGGATTATTTCGACTCGACATGCAATAAGAGTTATAGCATTGTCTTTGCCATAAACACAACCATAATATGGCTGTGTTTTCATTTTTTTTTTCTTAAACCTAATAAATAATGTTTGCTTTTGAGGGCAAAAACAAGAAAAAAATGTTTGTTTATAATGAGTGGTAGAGCTATACCTAACTTTGTATTCAATTGAATATATACTGCATTCCATTAACTGATGTACTGTCGAAATACACCGATTGATGATAAGAGCGACTCATCCATCACGAGATCAACAATCGCTATACGACTGGACTTTTTCAATAAGTCAATAACAGACGACATTCAATACATTGTAAGAAAAAAATATCTCAAATGACGAAAGTCTTAACGGAAAGAAATGTTGAATTACTTAAAAAGCATTACTTATTCGAATAAAAGGTCACCATTGAAATTGTGCTAGCTACTTAATTCCAAAATCGAGCTTAAGTTTTGTAAAGAGATGTTTGACAAAAATAGGGAATAAGGACGGAATAAGGACATACACCAATGTTTCAAATATTTATAAAACTTCCATATATTTCATATATTCCTTATATTTGTTGAGTTCCATATAATTCCATAAAAACTTCTTTGAAATGCATTTTCGTTTCAAAACTTGATTTGAATTCAAAAGGATTTTATAAAAAGGAAAGAGAGATACGATGTTATGCGGAAATAATTATTATGAAGTCCTAAAAGGGTCTCATCCACTATCAGACGCTTAATAATATGAATACAACACAAGTTATTATAACAACTTTTCTCGCTTTTCAATAGGTGTTTGCATCTAAAGTCATGCCCTCAGAGATATAATTATCAGTTAATCATAAACTCATATAAATAAATCGAAAAATCACTTCTTTTGATCTAAATTTTGGAAAAACGTCAGCAAAAAGAGAATTTCATTTAAAGAAATGATATTCGGTTTTATCCGAAGAGAAGTGTTTTGATAATCTCTATGAGTATTGAGTGCAATGAATCACTTCTATTATCTGTTTAGTTGTCAAATATTGCAAATATTTTCATTGATATAAACAATGTGTGAAATGAGGACATGTGAGGTAAAGCAGTTATGCAGTGCCAGTATTGTACAAAAGTTTCATTTATATTCGTAAATCATATTCACATAATTCACAAAATTCGTGTTTCAGTGTTTCAATTGTTTTGTAAAATTAATTTCCTCATCACTTTTTGGGTCAACACTTTTGAAATACTACTAAACAACTCTCTCTTGAATTTGTATGCTTTCATTTTATTGAGAAATTCAAGACTGGTATCAAATATATTAACTCTAAGCCTTGTGTCTCAATTGGCCTCAAAACAAACATGTATTGAGATTCGCATTTTTCGCGTTTTTCTACTCCAAGTTGTGTCTCATCTAATAGTTTATGTATTACTTATTAAAAAGACCTCTCATTGTCTGTTCTCACAAATGCTATTTTTACCATAAATTTAGTTAAGGAGCAAAAGCTTCCTTTCGCTCAATTACTGCATTTTTGTAGCAAAAGCCTAAACAGTTGAGTATATAATTTGATTAACGAATTACATAATAAACCAAAACTCATTTTTGGCACTACTTTTGAAGAGAAATTCATTTGCGAGTGAATAACATTTGCGATCAATATTTGTCGACATTTAAAATGTTTTTCATTAAACACTTCTATAAAATTTGAAGTTTTTGTGATTTATGTTCTTATATTTATGAAAGAAAGGGTTAATTGTGGTCTTACCTCCTCTCCTGGTTGAGGCCAAATCCACGGACGAGATTAAAATGATGTGAATCACTATTAAGAAGCAAATAGTGTTGATTTGCATCTTTTATTTAATCGTTTTTGGAATTCCAATATTATAACTGATTATCACATATAAGTCGATATTCTTGATATTCTTAAGACTTTTTAAACCTGAAATCAACAAAAAACTAATTAATTGCTTTTATTCAGAAATTGTTATTTTTCTTCGAAACAAATCTCATTGAATTAGAATCAGGTTTTTTCCAAAGAATATATATATTTCTGAGAAGTTATGAGAATTATGTTCAGTAAAGGGAAATATATATGAGTTGTATAAATATTTGAGATTTTACTCTTTGTTCAAGAGTTGCAATGAATGCCACTCCGGGGCATCGGTCGGAAATTCTCGCATTTGTAACAAAAATGTATTAACGATAGGATGTGTTCTTCCATTGATTTGAGAAAAGAAACACAACTAAACTCTATTATTACATACTTTTATTGCTATAAATCATAGTTTGTTTGAATCATTTGGCATCGAATACATGTGTTCCGATCCCAGAGTTTCTTACATTTCTTACATTGAAATCTGAAAATTATTTGATTAAAACAAATAAATCAAACCTTCAATTTTGTCATTTATTTTCTATGAATTTTAAAGATTTATTCATCAAAATATAATAATTCTATCAATAAAAGTGAATATCAAATATACATATATTGAGTCCTCAATAGTAGTATGAGTTCGGTGACTGTGCCAATGGTTGTGCCTATGGTTTTGAGCTTAACTTTTGCTTATGACTTGGGTTCATGTTATAAACAACCTTGATTAAATATTCAGTTTCTAATTAAATGAAATGACTTGAATTAAATATCGAACCGAAGGTATGATTAATTCTAAAAGTTTATTAAAGATTGATTTCTTTCTCAATACATATTATTGAATGAGTGCTTAAAGATGTGCGCATTTAATTGAATACTCTTTGGTTGAGGCAGAAAGAGATGCACGAAATAATTGTTATGAGAGGTGGAAGTAATTTGTAGTTACACTTCATTTTAAAAACTTGTTATTCAAAGTCTGGTTTTATTGCTTGAGATAAATGTTTCCTTTAGTGGAGTGTCTGTTCTGAGCATTTATTCTTATTAGATATGAGGTATGACTTTTTGAAAAAGCAAAACATAGGAAAAGAGTCCCGTCAGCGAAATCGGAAAATTTCAATATTAAAATTAGTTTCACATTTGCATAATATCATAATATAATAATTGATTCGTTTTAAATATATATTCAAATATAATTCATAATAAATTCAATTTAACTAAAAAAGGCACAGAATAATAAATATTAGTCTCTTTTTTTTCTTTAGTCTCTATACTGCCACTAATGTCGGATCTCTTATTCATATTCAAAGGAATTTTAGTGAAAAATGATTTCGAGCAGAGATCAGTTCATACTTATTGTAAACTTTAATTATAGTCTTCCAAATAAATTCATTTAAATTTTCTCAATAATCATCAAAAGATTAATCAATAAAACAGAGAATCAGAGGGAGAGGGAGAGGGAGGCAAACTGGCAAAGAAAGACCCTTAACTCGTTAAGAGATACTGAATTAGAAATACTTAAAGGCATTTAAATATTAAAATAAGGAATGTCTGCCGATTATAAATGAGTGAAATTCTTAATTTATTGAAATGTGTCGAATCGTAGAAATAATTGGTTCGTATGACTAACATTTGGTTTATAAGAGATTTGGTTAACAATACATCGGAGGCCCTATTATTTGCGTTTCAATGGAATAGTTGTGAAAGTGTGTGAACACAGACTTTGGGCAGCCATCAAACAGAGCGACTGTCGCTATTGTCGGTACAATCGGTCAGTTCAATGCTGAGCCGATTTGCATACTCTTAGGTATAGCTAATGCAGACCGCATTTGCAACGGAATTAGCTCTCCCTTCAAGAATTTTCAATAGAAGAACAAGTAGTTAAGCCGTGAATTCGAGACTCTCCTTCAATAATGTCTTGTTTATTGAACTTTTCTACTGCATTACTTCAGTTAAACCAATCTTTTATACCATTGACACTGAATTTTCACATTTTTAATCTTTTTGGGCTTAAATTATTAAATATTCATTTCTTTTCAAATCTATTATCGATACATCCCTTCACATCTCTTAACAATTTCTCCATTTTTTCAATTTTGAAAATAAGAAAACAAAAATTGAGAAAAAAATAGAAGTATTGAGAAGTAAAAGAAGTTGTGATAACTGGCAGAACTACACAACAACCACAACAACCAGAACGAGGAAATGTAAACTTATAATTTAATGCGGTTTTAATCGAAAGAATGCTTTTTAGATCAAAACCACAATTGAATTACTCTGAAAACCACTGCCTTTTCATGCGTTCAACTGATTAAACATTTTTGATATGAAGTTTGATATAACGATCGATACATTGATTTGTATGTAATAACTATTTTTCAAATAAGTCGAGTCAATGAATCGGTTTGTCCGACACCGAAAAACAGGACAAAACATTTATGGAACAGTAGGTGAACATTACCTGAGCATATGTTATTCATTGAATCGATGTGATCAATGACATATGCGATGCTTATCTCTGGCCTTACTTTAGGAAAAACCATTTATTGTGATCAATACAAAGTATATTCCTTTCATTATATCGGGGTTTGTGTAGAGTTTGTGCCAACACTACACTTTATTTTCATTCGTAAAAGTCTTGGCTTACAGTACAGTAAAAATCAATAGAATCAGTCGAAATGGGACCCCATTTGTATGGGAGAGAGGGGACAATAAGGGCACTATAAGGGGACAGTAGGGGGACAGTAGGGGGACAGTGAGGGCATTGAAGAAACCGGAGCTACAAATCTTATACACGACCGCATAATAAATAGTTTGAGAAAAAGTCTACACAAGTTTTGGTAGTTTGAAGGAAGTGCTCCATTGATAGTTCATGTATGACAAGTCAAGTGAATCAATTCAAGTCAATGTCAAGGAATGCCATTTCGTCGACCAAATCATTTTTACACAAATTATATAAAAATTTTAAAAACGAAATATTATATCAATATTAGAAGAAATGGATTTTATGATGAATTTATTCATAAAAAAGTTGATATTGTTTTGAGTAATAGTTTGTGAAAAAACGAGTGGCGACTAATTGATGGAATAAATGTCTAATTTAGAGTCTTCTGGAAAACATCTGCGAGTTTTCAAAAGAGAAAATTGCTTTTCTAAGACTGACTTCCTTTCTAATGAGCAGTAATGACCGATTCCAGACAAGACATACGACTGCCGCAGAGGGCCTACTCTGGACTTGTCTAAGGCTGTGCACTGGGGGTAACACTCATTTCACAGAGAGATTCGAATGTGAATCAAATTTTCCATTGAATTGGTTTCTCTTAGTATGCAATTAACGAAAATAACGCCGACTTTTCATTCTTTTAATACGATTTGATGAAACCAATGATTATTATCATCGGAACTATAAATGGTTGGGCGGTATTAGACGTACTCTTGAATTTCGATTAAGTGTTTTGAATCACAAAAAAGTCATTACTGTTTATACGATTAAATAAATAAATTATTTTACAAATAAAAGACATAAAAATAATTTCTTAAATGCATTTAAACCCATATTTTTAACAAAAAATTTTGGAATTTTGAAACTTTTCTACTTTTGGTAACACAAACAGAAATCTCGTCTCTTTTAAGAGGTATTCTGAGCGATGAGAAAAGTCAGTCTCACAACGAGAGTACTGCCAAAGGCATCCAAAAGCAATAGACACACAGCAAGAGAACTAAAGCCAAGGACATATAAAGTGAACTGAGCCGACAAACATAGGAATGTTGTGTTTGAGCGCCACTAAGAAAATAAATCTAATGACAATCGCTATCACTGGAAAGACAGAATAATTCTCCCAAGAGCACAATCAACCACCAAATTGGGTGAACTCCTGTCAACAATAAATTCAAAATAATTTCTTCAAATGTATTAAAGGGTCGAAAATATGACATCTCTCTAATTATTGCTTATTTGATCTAATTCTCTGTTTTGCTGTCAGTGCCTACCCTTTGCCTAACCTTTGCATTGAATTTTTTTTCAATAAATAATCCAAGACTTGAGTTCATTCGTTCCTAAAATTTAGTTAATGTTATGCGTTTTGAACAATATTTCGAAGTATTTCACGTTTTGATTAAGTTTTGTTGTATTGCTTTGGAAATTAACATTTGAACCCTAAGGTCTCCGCCCATAGAAACCGAATGAGTTATTTTCAAACTACAAATTTAAGACTTGAGTTCAAATTTAAGTCGAATAGAGTGAAGATATTGTGTGCTGTTCTTCTTCTTGGAGTGAATGCCGCTGATTACGATTCTACAAAAAGTCAATTACCAGAGAGGGTAACAAATTTGTATATACATATATAGGGATCGCTTTCAAGGCCTTCAGGCATAATAAAAAATGCACTGAAAATACATACCAGACTTCGGGACCAACAAAAGCATTGCTTTAAAATTTGAGAGAATCGCAGATAAATATGAAATGCTATTTAAACAACACTAGAGATAGTCAGCAGTAAGTACTCAGAAAAGATCCCGAATTGATTGTCTAACGATAGCGAACGGATGTCTGTTCTGTTCAATTGAATAAACACATGTCAGTTACAGGTTTAGGTTCAGATCAACCAAATAAACAGAACCAGAAGATGGCTATCACTGAGAAACAACTTTAGCCAAAATGTTTAATTGAATGAAATACTAAACTATGAGTTAGTTTTAGATTAGTTCGAAGTTTTACTTCTATTGGAGTTGTATTGGAGTTGTATTGGAATTGTGCTTACAATCAATGATCACAAAACTCATTGTTTTCGTCTTAACCTATTCTTATGTATTACCAGAAGAAATCCACTATTTATTTAACATTTGTTTTCGGGACAAAAGCTCTGAATAAACAACAGGTCTGCCTGTGTTTCACACTATGAAACAGCCATTAATGGAATGGAATAGAAAGGAAGAGAAGCCCAACTCTAAGCAATACATTGCCGTAAATCTGGTTGTCGTTCACTATTAGTTGTTTAGTGATTCTCTCATTCACTCAATACACAAACACATTGAGGAATACATAATGTGTACCACTTTTTTCTCTTTATTGCTTCTCAGAAGAGAACTTCCACTACATATTCATGTTTTCAATGAGTGTATAACTCAGTGCTTCTATTCTAAGCAGTGAGAGGTCGAGGAAGTGCTGCATAATTGTCTTATGCTGACCACATTTGCAGCCATCGCTGCTGTGAAATTATGTGAATTTTGTCCTGTGCTGTGCTTAGACTTAGGATTATTTTTTATATTACTCTTATATATATATATTTCATATAAACTTTTCTCATATCTGAGAGAATTTAAATTATTTGAATCACAAAATCATAAAATTACAGATCGAGAAGACCTCAAATCAAAAGCATTGATTGTCACGACGTCTAACAAATATTTTTATCCGATATAATAATTTCGCACAAATTTCGGTCAAAATAGCCTCGAGTTTATTCGATAACTTATAAAATGTTTCGGATAATAATAATAACAATAATAATACGAACTCAAAAGAAATGAGAAAAAAAGAGTGACTTTACATATAAAACATAATTCCTGTGAAATAAAAAAAAAGAAAAAAAATAGAGAGAAGTTGTATCGAGAAGTAATTGTTTTTATGATTGGATGAGTGGTTCCCCTTTTGTTGTTGTTGTGGTGTTTTCGAAGTGAAGATGAGAACATTAAACTGGATTTAATCGATTTTAGAGACAAAGTTATTACTTATTAGTGCGTAATTAGTATTACTCAGAGCTTTATTTACGATGGTTGGGCTCTGGCAGACCAGATAAACTTGATTAGAGGTGCTGCCAGTTTTGGCAAACACGTCAGGCAGAAGCAACACAACCAGAAATTCAAAGGCCATAACTATTTTGTGATAACTGTTCGAATGAGTGTGTGGTCAAAACACAACTCAACCAAAATCTGACAGTACTTCTGCTCTTTTCTCAACTCATATAAGCCATTATTCAGTGCAATACATACGGGTGTATACCAGAGAACCGGACAGACAGGCATTTGTTATACATTCTCTCCTCTAACATAACAATCGCTATAATTGAAAGACCGATAATTCAAATCAAATAAGTCGGGAATGAGTCAGTCATATGCGTTCACCACTACTCACGAGTAGTCGATATTATATTCTGAACGAAAACTGAAATTTATAACCAATTCATTGAAAGTAATACCAAATCGTAAAAATATATCAAATGAATTCCATCGAGACTTATGAGAATTACCCTAAACTTATTTATGACAGACATTAGATTCAAACTATTTTTTATTCTTTTCTAACATTTAATTAATCGATCGATCAGTGATTATATGAATTAAAGCATTCAATTAATTATTTCAAACTTTTTTCAACAAATATTTTAGAAAAAAAAACGATAGGATTTTAAACTAAAACCAGAATTCTTTGAGGCTCTTATCGGCACTGAATTCCTGTTGTTTTTGACTTCTCTTTAAAAGCAGTCAAAATAAATGAGGACTCGACTCAAAAGTGGAGTTTTGAATATTGGATAAGAGATATAAGATATTTATCGAAAATATCCGAACGAATCAAATCATTGAAACATAAATAGAGAAGGATTTGAGTCATTGCGAAGATATTAATCGAAATAAGTTTGAAAGCAGTCATATAATGGCATTCAATGATTCGATGCACGGATTCATCACTGAAGAGATCTAATGCGAGTGACAGTACGTGTCGTCAATATAACCATATTATTGCCTCAAAAGCATATTTGAGGAACGGCTCAAAACAGACAATGAATATATACTTTTAGTTTAAACTTAGAATTGACTTCAAAACAAAACATTTCATACAATCGACTCATTTTTGTTAATTACTTTACTTTAAGAGATATTTGCTTTAATGGTATCAACTTTTAGATCACAACTAATTAAAGTCAGAGGTTTTCCTCAAGAGTTGATTAGCAAAAGGAAGGACTGATCGGCACAAATGATGGCAAAAAGCGTGCACTCAATCGGTTTGATTGGTATCTAACAGACATTTTTGCTTAAATAGCGGTCTAATGAAGAATAATTATGGAGAAACACCACATATGATGAGGAGGGCATACATAGGCAATACATAGGGCATACATAGGGCAATACATAGTCCATACATAGCCCTAACATAAAAATACAATGAAATTATCTAATCTCTCAATCGGTCGAAGCTTTCAAGTATTAAATGAAAGCATTTGTTTTCAAACAATATTTTTGAGTAATTTTTAGGGAAAAGCAAACACTGCTTACCATTCATTGAGAGTCAGTCATAACCAAAGAATTAATTTTAATGTTTTTAATATTAAAAGTTGTTGAGAGAGTCTCACAACTCATAACATGTTATCCGCAAAGTATTCACTCCTGTCTTCTGTCTATTTATTCACTGATAAGAGAATACTTGACTTTTTCTCATTTATTTTGATTAAAGAGAGAGACAATTGACAAACAAAAGTGTCGGAAATTTGATCGCATCCCTTGTCTTAACACAAAATGTCAGATCAAAGTTAGGTCCAGTCTTTGCACAGAATAACAGTCTTAAAGTTAAGTGTCGATCATAACAACATATCGAAAAAGTGGAGAAAAATTTGGAAAAACATTGAATGTTGTGTTGAGGCAAAACACAGCTCTACTGAACAGCACTGGCAATGGTATGGAGTAATGGACTCACACTTGTCAGTGACTGAACACAAAGACTGAGACAACGAGTATTGACTGAACGCGTGAACCCGTAATTCGAGTCATAGGAGAAGAGTGGCGCCGATTGGCTAACCCTCGATGAGATCACAGACCCACCTATTGTACAGACTTTGCACAGACTTCGCACAGACTTTACACTCATCTCAGCTCAACTCTCGGCAGTTCTGCTCTTTTCGGCCTCTTTTCGATGCTTTCAATGCTTTTCCAATGCATTGAATGCATTCGACTCTCATTTCAATGCATTAGTCTTTCAATTGTTATTTTTGAGACCAATTCGTAGTTTAAGAACTTTTTCCTATTTTCTTGTATTACAAATACTTAAACTTTCGAAAACGTCAATAGTTTTACCAATAATTTTGCTTAAAATGGAATAAATGGTCAGAACTGCTATTTATAAGAATTTAAAGCACTTCAAGCATTGGCATCACTGCCAAAAAAGTGACATTAAATTGATCCGAACAAAAGTCATTTATCACTTATCTCTGAGAAAGAGAGGAAATAGTGACTGTTGGAGCCGAGGGCTGAATCACGCAATTGCTCGAAACGATGGCCACACTTTAATCTGGAAACGAGTCTAAAGAACTAAACAAAAGTGTTTGATATAAAGCATCTCTTATGGCGATCCCGAAAGAGCTATTTATGAACAAAACAGTTGCTATTGTATTATATAATGCCTCACAATTCTGGTCTAATGCTAGGATGTGTTGGCTCTGAGGATTGTCGACTCACAAAACACTAATACATATAACGAGCAGATATGGCAGCGATACTGACACCAATGGCACCGATAATCTATTAGCTCTTTCAACGACAACAACAGTACAAATCAAATAAATGGCTCTCAATTAGCATTTAGTTATGTCTTCATTACATTTGTTTTAAATCTGGTTTTAACACCGAATCAATTTTAAATCACTTTTCATATAAATCGCAAATTCATAACTTTAGATATAATGGATATAATAGTGTTTATGAAAGCATTTCATAGAATCTGTGATAAAAGTTTTTTCTTCATAAGTTTGGTTTCCTTTGAAAGAGAGGTAACATATCGTTACCGTTTGTGTTATGTCTAAATAAATAATTGATTGAATGCAAAATTTCGATAAATACGATCAGACATTAAGTTCTGTGCATTAAATGCATTAAATTTTTATTTGAAAACTGAAAGCAAAAGAATGAATCAAATATTAGAGTTGTAGTGCCAGTAGTGCTGTAGTAGTGGTATAGTTAGTGCTATAATAATCAGAGCTAACTGTAAGGCAGGTTGTCATCTGAAACTGATATTGAATCCCATGTTTGTGCCATATATTCAATGTTGTGAAGTCTGCATCCTTTCAAATCAATAACATAACTGACAACGAATGCACACAATTCTTCATAAAAGAGCAAAAAAAGTGAATAAAAGCCTAAAATTGATTTACATTATATTCGAAATTATTTATTGACATTAATTTTTGATGTGAATATACTGTTATACATAACGACATTCTATGGATGAGTTTGAATGACTAAAATCCATAAAACGAGTGAAAACGCCTTCAATAGTGAGCACTGAATAAAAGATTATTATTTGATAAACTGATCCAAAGGTTGAAGAAAAGAATATTAAGTTTTTCTATTATTGTCTGAATATTGTTCTCTATTAATGAATTGTGTGCATCGATACGACCGATACGACTCATTCCAACATTTCGTGAGATTAGATAAAATATTTGTCCATAAGTTAAGAGCGCAGGCAATGACTGTTCCAACAAATATGTTGTCGTCAAAAGGCTATGAATCGCTCGCAACGAGTCATAAGAGAAACCAAATTCGATTACAGTTATTCACGAGTTGGGTATATGACTGTACCAATAGCTCTTGCAATGGCTTTACCAATGGCTTTACCAATAGATATATTTGTTATTTTTGCCATTGACTACACTATTGCACACTATTGCACACCATTACTACTATTGCAGTGTTGGGTATATATTGTTTTGTAGAGTTCTCTACCGTGAAAGCCAGCGATAAAAGTCGGCCAACGACAACACTACTGTTAACAGCTCTGGTGTGCTCACCGGCACAGCACCAGCACAAGCGATATTGCAGTCAATCAATATAATAAAATATAATAAGTCTCAGAGTTTAGGCAATTGTAATAAATTTTGTGATTCGACGATATTTTATATATATTGTAATTTTAGACGCCATCAGAGCTATGATCCACTTCAACATCTCTTATATTTATTAAAGGATGAAACTCATCGAGCAATCAATTTCTATGATAATAACTTCATCGCCAGTTTTGCCTCAAAACCAATAAATATACGAATTTAGACTCAATTTATTCACAATAAAAAAATGAAAACACAAATAACATTAACTTTATTTCGAATACATTAATAAATTAGTCTTTTTTTCAATAGTTATCAGAATATTTCATTTTAAACAACTGATGATAATAATTGCCTTGATAATTATACTAGTGCTGTGCCTATGCTGTGCTAGTGCTGTGCAATTGCAAATAAAGCGGCCAATGAGTGAATGGATTTGAAAAATATTCCGATCATTTGATGATCGCTTCGATGATTTTGTAGTTAAAATTATTACATTAAGAAAAAACTTTATGTTTAGTTGTTTTGAATACACACTTCCCCTCTTTCTCTTCTCATACTCTCCTCAGTCGAACAACTATTGAATATACTATTATTATATCATTTCTTTTAATATAAAGAAAATTCTCATTTATTGAACGGAAATGAAGTTTGAATTCAAATTTTGAATTATAATTTCATTTATAGCACAAAGACTTAGTGGGGACACCAAAACTGAGTCAACTTAGCTAAGGATATGCAACGAAGGGATAGAGGGATAGAGAGGGGGATATTTTACTGACATTTTTATGCCTTTAATTGCATTTCAAATACATTGAAAATGTCAATAAAGAAAAATGAATGAAAAAATGAACATGCCATTATTTTTTGTTTTTAAAAGGTGTCAGTTATTTGAAATGTGTTTTATATGAGACAATTATTCTGTGCGTATGGTTTTCGAGTAGTAATGAATCGGGAAGTCTGATGTCTGATGTTTTGAAAAGTAGGGGAAAAAAGTTGATTCAGTTTAAGGACTGATACAGAAATTGAGTAAAATCTGGATCTCATAGTATTTGATAGTATTTTATGACATGAGTTGTGCCGTTCATTCAATATATGACTAGTGGTAAGATATCGAGTTTGATCTGCAGACAATAGATTGTGTTTTTGGTCTCCACTCATGCAGAGTATGACAGAGAGTACTGTTGTGTCGAATATTAGAGATAAAGCAAACTGTAATTAGTTGTGCTCTGCACTCACCATCACAACGATCGGTGCGATCGGGCCAACAGTCCAAACATGTTTATGACAATACTATATATATTACAATGTGTTACACGACTCCAATGTCTTCACGTGTATATCATTTGCAGCAAATGTTGGACAGAGAGCCAAATGAGTAGAGACTGTGTCGAGTGAATGGACCTGAAGGCAAACGAATAGAGTTACTAATAATAAGTCCAATTTGTTATTCGTTACAATATTCACATTATAATAGAAAATATGGAATAAATAGAATGAACTGCACATTACTATTACATATTGACTCCAACCCAGTCTTTCACATGAATTCAGCGCCTATTCATTAAAATTTCAATTCAAATGAAAGCCAACATAAAAATGAATTTTTGGATGAAAACGAAAACTCATTTCGCTTCAAAGAATATCAAATAAAGGAGAACACAGAACAGCTCACAACAGAACACAGTTACCAATTCTCCAGTTATGCGGATTACTATTACTATGACTATTGCTTTTTCTAACATTCATACAATTCATACCACTATTTATTATTAAATCATAGAATTATAAAAGGATTTACTTTAGAGGGCCTTCAGTTACCATTTCATTTTGGCTCTCGTTTTAGAATTTCATCTCATTTTAAAAATTAATATCGAATTCATATATGGATTAAATTCTTAATTATTTCTCAACCGATTGTTTGCATGTTTTATACCAAAGAATTTTGTTCTCAAAATGAAATGAAAAACAAATGAATTTTTAACGAGAGTTCAGTTATTAGACTTTCATTTAAATAAATATTGTATTAAAACTTTGTTTAAAGAAAAGTGTGTTTTGAATATAAAAGTCTTATCCATAATTGCTATCAATTATTGATTATTTACAGCAAAAAAACTTATTTTTGTGAATATATGGTTTGATATTCCGTATAACAAACTTTGAACTTTCAGCTGTTTTTCATTAATAATAAATTTGTTATATTTGGTATATTTTTATTTTTCTTACATTTATATCAATATTCAAAAACCAATGGACTATCGATCCCTTCACAACTCAAACCAAACCTCAATCATATAAAAAGTTTGATTCATAGCCTACTTTTGCAAAATGAAAATATTAATATTCACTCGGAATGTATTTTTCGGTCATCTTTTTATTAATTTTATTCTATAAATAGTATTCAATTTAAAAAGAAATTCAGATTTTGATTAAGATTTCAAAACAATGGTGTCATTCAACGATTCTCACAATTCTTTTTAAGTCATTAGAATATCTTAAAAAACAATTTAATAAATTTGTTTCAATTCAAATGAAAAATTGAAATCAAAGGACATTTAAATTCTTTGTTGTTTTCATTTTAAGATAATAAAGGATACAAACGAAGGGAAAAAAATAATCGATAATTGTTTTGTTGAGAAAATCAATTTAAAAGTAACTCTTATTATTCTGAATAATTTTTTGGTAAAAATTCTTAAAAATACTGTCGATGTCTTTGGTTTTGATAAATTCTGGCGATTTATCGCTGGGAGTCATGTCATATGTAAGCGTCAATTTGGTATTAAATCATTTTGTCTTCTTCTGGGACTCAGGATTAGAGACTGGCTATGAGTGTATAGAAGACGCCTTCACTCACAAAATATTAATGATTTTCTGCCTTTCAATAAGTTTAAGATTTAGAAAAAAAAATGAACAAAAAGACAAAACTCGTTATACGATTGGATATGTGTTGGAAACGATCCTTTCGATGATTGAAATAAAACATAAATCTTAGATAAAAGTGACACTAAAAACAAAATCTTTTATTTTTGCAAACTATGAAAAGTAGGAAAAATTGTAAAAAGTGGCGATTCTCGCACTCCTCAACTTTACTCAAATTCCTCAACAAATCTCTGTTCGGTTCAGACATTAAATGCCTCTCTTTTTACTGACATTTTAACTAATAAATTGAAAAAAAGAGAAAACGAAAGTATAATATAATATAATTGTGATGAGGTTAAGGTGAAATGAGGAAACACTATCCAAAATATACAAAATGTATGTATGTATGTATAACTGACGTCAATATATACATAGATATAAATGATTATCCCCTGGGAATAAAGCACAGTTATGTCGCTTATGGTTATGTGAGTAAAAGTTACAAATGAAGACTATTATCGATCGAAGAGTCAGTGCATAACATAAGAGAAAAGTAACAAATATTAGGCGAAGTTCATCACATGAACTGATACTTTGATTTGATGATTGCTCTCTATAAGTCTCAGAGCTGTCTGTGCCCGACATTACAATTATGCGTCTAATCTTTTACCAAACAAGACTTTCTTTGAGTCATGGAATGACTCTTTGCTTGTCTTTGTTTGGAATCATTTATAAAATGGCAAATAATAGTCCGAATTCTTTGGGATTTAATCAATGGTTGAGCCGATAAACAATAGTTAATTCGTAGGCTTTACTTTATTCAGTTTATGTATGCATTGCAGGAACTGTTCAGTTCTTCTTCAGAAGTCTCTTCTGTGTGTAAATTGAGCTCACCTTTGATTCGCTTTTCGGTTCCTAAGCGTCAATCCCTGTGTGTCCGTAGAGTCGAATTGTGTTCAATTCATTTGGGAATCAAATACAACGCTTTCCTTCAAAACAACAATTGAAGTCTAGTCCACAGATACCTATTTTATCGGATTTCTGATCAATTCTGAGTAAGTTTTTGCACGACTTAACCGCTAAAGTAAAGTAAAAATATTGTTTGCATTCAAAGTACTTTAACGGCTCAAACACTGCGAGAGGGGACGGAATTATGCAATGAATCGGCTGAAGACACTTCGACTCAATTGACTTAATTTAGTGCTGAATATAAAATCAAATCAAATAAAAAAAAGAGCAAATGTCAGGATATTTCCACTTCAATAGCGTCCACAAAATGAATACATTGCACTATAAATCCTGAGTCAAACCAAATTGTAATAATGTAAGTATTGAACCAATGGTGGAACCAATGGTGGAACCAATGGTGTGCAACAATCACATCAAAACTTATAAGACACACATCAAACTAAAGTTACCCAAACCTTATATTCAAATTCATTTAAATTGTTCTAAATTTGAAAATTTGAGACAAATCTAAAAAATTTGAGAAAAATTTGATTTAATTATTTTTTAAAAATGTTTGAATAAAATATAAGCAAGAGCATCTATAGAAAACTAGTGAGAAATCTTGCATATATTTAAGTCATATAATTATAATATTGTGTGATAAAAGACTATTGTGTCAGCACTGGTTTAGAAGTGGATGTTATTTGAAAAGTGAAAAACACTTATAAATATGATAGCAATGAACTGAAGACTAGAGTTTGAATAATCCTTAAAAAAATTATTTAAAAATCATAAATAGTGAGCGAAACGAGAAAATACTTTAACGGAATTTATTTGACTTAAAGTTTGATAAAAGAGAAAAAATGTTGGCTTTTCAGTTACCAAATGTATATTTGAAAAATTAGTGGTTAATAATCCTTATTCTCAGTGTGAAAGTGGAGTGAATTAATGATACGAAAGTCATTAAACAAAATATAAAATCTGGTAAATCGTGAAAAACTTGTTCCAAACGATACGAATGACTTAATGGTATAAACAGATAACAAATGGGAAAATATAATTTTTTCAGCAAAAGTTAGAGTCCACTCATTCATTGCATATTTTCATAAATTATTGAAGAAATACTTAAACAAAAAAAAGAAAAGGTTTTGACACTCTATTGATTTGATCTAAACTTTAGAGAAAACAATAAATACTTAATTCAATTGTATTGAAGTTCAAAAGAAAAAAAAAATGATTTTAGTTTTCATAATAAGAATTAGCGAAAAAAATGATTATCAGTTTTCAACATTTCTTAAATTTGTTATCAAGCAATTGATCGTCAAAGGAATAGTAATTCTGGCAGAAAACGAACAAATAATAAGGAAATTCAAATGCTTTGCTCTAAGGAGTTGACTCTTAGTTTCTAAAGAAGTGCCAAAAACAACTGTTAAACTAATCATCAGAAGCTCACAAATTGGCCAAATTCTTGAGCGGAAATCTTGTGATCAAAAACAAAGTAAAGAACAGCACAAACATTACTGAGAGAGTATTCTATGAGTTTTAAGGATAAGCCATGAGTTACTCAAAAGAAAAGTCGACTCTAATACCGGACAACTTATTACGGGAATTATATAATTATTTCCAAAAGTAATAAAAAAATTGTCAAAAATCAATGACTATTAACTCACACTTTAATCAATAAATTATGGATTAATAATAATTAAAGATCTTAAGGCAAGAGTTAAGCCTTGACTAAAGGCAGACCACTGTAACTGATATATTATTCCGGAGTTATATTCATATGTCGACAACTTTTGGCTTTTAATTAAAAATTTTAAAAAATTACTTAATTTCCGGATTTTTAGATCTAATTTATAATAATTTGGACACATTAATGAAAGACTGACACGACTTTCGTTCTAAAATTTTTCAAACTTTCGCTTAATTTCGTTCAAAACTCTTAACAGAAATGATTGAACAAAATTTACGATAATTTTGTTGAGCTATGGTTTGGATATTTTTTTGTAAGACTCAGTTTTGAGGATAGGCTCACTCTTACCACAAATACAGATGAGGTAAAAGTAGTACCAAAAGAAGAAGAAGAATGTGTCGAATAATCTTTTTCTGCCATATGTTCTGCTGAGTTGTGTTAAAGTATAGTACAGTTGACTACAGAGTAGTGTAGAGTTAGAGTAGAGTAGAGTAGAGCCAAAACTATTCTTCTTTAAATTCCTAAATATCTGTTCAGTTGTAGTGAAATATTGGTTTACAAAACTTTTAAAATGAAAAAGGGAATGGAATACAACAAACAAGCATGATAACAATTGCTACATCTACAGTAGAAACCAGGTAAAAATAGTTTTTGAGAAGTAATATTCACTTTTGATAAATAAATATTTATGAAAGACTGTGAATAGATATCAATATTAAATAAAAGTCATTAATATTAATGAGAACTCGATTTAAATTTAATGTTTGATCGCATTTCAAATAACAATTGCTTTACATTTAAAAGTCATTAAATGTTTGAATATTTTCACTTTTGTTTGAATAAAATTGATTTTTGTATTAAAAGTGAACTTTCATTGAGAGGAATAATTTGATAAGTTTAGTTTTTGCATGATGATAGCATCTAAAAACTCGTCGAGGGACTACTAATCAATCATTTGTTTTTTTGCATTACTCTACTATAAGTGGGACCGACTGTAAGACAGTATTGTATTTTACGAATTTTCATTTGTAAAGTAAAGGTGATTCGTGTCAGGGCGTGGGTCCGCTAATACAGAGCACAACAAATTGAGACATTGAACGCACAACGCCTTATTCATGTAAGAGCGCTGGACTACAACACCATTACCACTAACACCAGTACCACATAAGTACCACAAGCACTACCAAAACTACACTGACAAATAACACGAACATTTTCTTTTAATAATTTCTATTCTATTATTAATTTGTTAGTGAACTCCACCAGGAATTCAATTCTAATTTGAAAAATATGTTTCACTAAAATCCTTATATAAATAAATTCATTTCTTATATACATAAACGTCAGAAAACAATTTTCATTTCTTCTTATTTATTAAATTATTCGTAAATAATAGCAATAATTTAAAAGTGTCCGAACATTAAATGCATTTAATTAATACGAATGAGTTTTTTGACGTTTCAATTAATTGCGGTTAAGAAGAGCCCAACTTTTCTTCGCTTTGAAATCATTTGATTTTTTACAAAACCTTTTTCTGTGAATTAGTATTTCAAGAGTTGAGTTGAATTTCAAGTTAATTATTTAAAAAAATTCGAGAAATATTCGCCTTCAAGTTCTCAATGTCTTATATCTTGGAAACTGCTTTCATTAAAGCATTAAATTTCATTTTTTGAATTCATATTAAATATTCCGAAATGAAAACAAAAATATTAAGTAAATATTAAATGAGAAGTTGTTTTGAAATTTTTCCAATTATTGCATAGAATTAAGAATTTTTTGGTTTTCATAAAATTTGTTTGACTTTTCCTCAACTCTGTTATCAATTCTACAAAATATGAGATCAAAACTCAAATAAATTATAAATTCTTTTAAAACTCAATTCTTAGTTTTAGTCGACAAAAGTGCCGAAATCACGTTTTAGACGACCAAAAGATAATATAACTTTGAGTGGGAATACCATTAGAGGATCAACTATGAACTAAAACCTTTAAAATACTACCAAGTTCATCTGAAATTTGCCAAATAATCATTAAATAATTGTATCGAATGAATTAATGGTCTCAGAAGTCAAACATCGTTTTGGGTTAATATTTGTGTCTTTATTTCAATTCTATAATACTTGAGGTTATATTAAAGATATGATGCCTTAAATGCGATGTAATTAAATATGAATTGAATTATTGCTTTTGATTAATCTTAATGTGAATTTCTAATAAAACATACAATTAAGATAACTTTCAATTACTTCGATATCAAAAATTATATAAAACTTAAGGCTTGAGTTACAGCAACTCTAGTCTACATAAACTGTCGAAAAGTGGTTTTTTAAAAGCTTTTTTACGATCTTATGTTTTGAGAAATTATATTCTACTCAAACATTCGAGGAATTGAGAAAAAAAGAGAAAAATGTGCTGAATATCAATTTATTCATTGCTATCTCTTCAGATCAGAAAAGATAATCGAAATTAATTTTCCTTAAGTTTTGAAATCAAAACAATTTTCATAATTCAAAAGAGTTGTCATAAGAATAGTGTTCTTTAAAATATGCAAAACATTTGAATTTCAAATTAAATTCAGGAATTCAAGTATTCAAGACTTGATTCGCAAACAAACGGTTAAAATATTGAAAAGCGATGAGAACTGATATAAAATATCAATCATATCTGAAAAATGAATGCCTCGATCTTAATATATAAAAACTCAGTTTATATTCCTCTCCAATGAATAAAAACAATTGACTGTAAATAAACGTTAGAAATAGATTTGTCACAAAAATACTTCTTATTTATGATTCGCATAAATTTCATTCGTTTTAGCGTCGATTCTATCAATTAAATGACAAAATTTGTCTTTTATAAATTAACTGGTACAACTGTACACATACTTCACATTCCGATCTAAATGTATGATCCAAATTATTTTATGGAAATTTTTGCCAAAATTTTAAATAATTCAGGAATTTTGAAATGATATCCAAATATCCATTGATTTGAATTTTTATCGCAATTAATAAACAATTACTAAATGTGAGATAATTTTAAATTATTTGTAATATTATTCGATAAATTAATGTAATATATTTGTAGTCATATTATTTTAAACTTTTAATCAACTTTTGTCACATATTTTTTTACAATCCCTTTGAAGGCATAGAATTTAAATTTAGTTAATCTTAAAAACTATTTTAAGCAAATATTTGTCTCAAAGATAACATTTTTCTCAAAACTATTAGTTTTTCTTTAAAAAAGCTAATGTTTAAATAATTGGAGTCATAAGAGTATTAATCTAATACTATACTTGGTCATTTTTAATCAAGATTTAAATGAGGAAAAGATTTTTAATTTCTTTAAGATTATTGGATTCAAATTAAATTTTTATTAAATAAAGAAAATAAAATTAAGTTATTTCTTAATTATATAATTTTTATTCTTAAGTTTAAAAACGTATTTCGAAAAATGATAACTAAAAAGAAATTAAAATTACAATCTTTTATATTATGACTCTTTTCGGCGACAAAACACTGTAATTATAAAAAATGTTTTATCGCTCAGAAAATATAAATAAAGTATACGAAACATATTAGGCTTTTTTACTTTTTTATATAATAGGCTTTTTTGAAGCTTTTCAAAGTTAATTTTCAATTAAGTATTTTGACTTTAGATAACATTGTACTTGGTTTTTTTCATGAAACCATTAAGAATAGTTTAATAATAATTCAAATGCAAAAAAAATACAAAATTCCAGTGATTTTCATTACAGTGCAATTTTTAAACCTCTGAAAAATTTTAGCATGGCACCCTACGGAGCTCAAGGACCATGGGCATACTCATTTCTATAAATACTTTTGAAAAACACTTTATTTAAAATGTTTCAGTTTTTTTGTTTACCAAATGTTTAAATGAGCGAAAGATCTCAACTTAAAAAAGAGGCAAACATTTTATTGAAATATCCATAAATTGATTTAATGGTAAAACAGATTTTATTTTGATTTTTTGATGACTTTATCTTAATTTTGGAATTTTTAATTAATTATAAAAAAAGTTGAGTAAAATTCCTTTGAAATTATCTCAGGATTTATAGTTCGATATTATTAAGTCATAGACATCAGTGGTTCACAACTTTTCTAAAAGTATTATCCAAACCATTATTTTGATTACACACCAAATGTAAGGAATGGGACCCAAAAGAAACAGTTATTTCAAATTACTTTAAGTATAAAAGAAAACTTAAAAATACTTTATTTAAATTAAAATTTGAGCCTTTCTTTAGGATTTTTGGTACAATTTTTAGTAATTTCCTCTTTTATTGCATTATTGCTATAATAAGATATTAACTAGGACCAACTAGGGTCTTGTTACAAAACAGAGATCTAGTTTTAGGTGTTGTGAACTTTTCATAATAATAGTAAAATGCTTTTGTCTGAGAAAACTTTGAGATTTTTTGCTTCTTTTGGGAATTTCTTCTATTAATTTAATGCAATTTTCTAAAACTTTTTCAAAGACTATTTCAAAACTGTCATAACTTTCTCAACAATTTTCGTTTTATGATTTAAAACAAATCATGAGTATAGAGATCGAACTTTATAACTAGATAATTCTTTGAAATTCTAGCGAAAAATAAATAAATGAGGTTAAGGAAAACCATACATAACTTAAGCAATCTTTTAGTTTATCGTAATTTTATTCCATTTCAGAGATTTAACAGATATATATATAACTCAAATATAACTCAAATAAAAACTAAAATATGAAACAAAAGGATTGTTGTATAACACAAAAGTGCTTTTGTGAGCATTAATGTATTATTGATCTTGCCAAAAAATACCAATAAAGTGACCATAACATTATCAAAGTCTGAGAATTTGACTTTGGATTAAGTACTGACAATAAATCGAATATAAATTATAAGAAATCGATTTTAAGTCTATTTTTAGAGAAATAAATATTTATTTGATTTAATTTTAAAAAATGAGTGTTTTTCACATTTTCTTACAAAATAGTAATACAAGAAATGTTTGAAACGAGTTTTACTGAATTGCAATAAATGGTAACTCATAGGAAAGACGGGTCATAGACGTGATCTTCGGACTCATTTTAACAAATAATAAAATTGAGCCCAAGCTTTGGCGCAACCAATAAGAAGGAAATTACACTATTTTAGACAAAATATACTAAAAGACATTCAATTTTTATAAACTAAATGACTTAACTTAATAGAACCCATTAAATAAACTAACAAGTACAAATTATTTATTTATTCAAATTATTGTTGAGAGAGAGAGAGAGAGAGAGAGAGAGAGAGATAGAGAGAGAGAGAGAGAGAGAGAGAGAGAGAGAGAGAGAGAGAGAGAGAGAGAGAGAACTTTAAAATAGGATTACTTTGAAAAGATATTTTTTGGTTTATGAAATGGCTTTTTTCGATGGATTTGAGATGCTTTTGTGACCATTTAAAAGGAAGGGTCTTTTATTAGGAATAGAAAAACTGACAAATTATTATTTTAAAATAATATACATAAAAATTGATGGGAATTAAGGACCAAAAAATCTAATTTTTTGATGAAATCGTGCGAATCGTTAGTCTTCTGTCAAGTCTTTCATTCAAAGTTTTTTTTTATTAAATAAGAAATGAATTTAAAGTAAAAGAGAAATAATTCATTTCGGGAGATGTTGTAAATCCATGAAAATTAAAGTCTATGAAAAATTATTTCCAACAGAATTGATTTGATATATAGTGGGGACTGTCATAAACACTAAATCATTTACTTTGATATTAAAAATTCATTTATACGGCAAAACCTATCCTAATCCTAATTTGTTGCTCAATTCTTATACCTTCTTAACTGTATTCAAATGCAAATGAATTTCAAATCAATTCTGACTCAAAATCCAGAATAAAAGAGTTTTGGCAACAAAAGAGACGACAAACAGCTTTATGTTAGCTTTTGTGTCGTTACAGTAATTGATTGTAAGTGTTATTCATTACTATTATATTGTGGCACCAAAAGTAATAATACCTTTTATAAAACATTTCTATAATTTAATGAATAATTTACTTAAATTTGATTTTTTTGGAAAACAATTTAAACACATAAATCCACCTAACATTGACTTGCTTATATGAAAATATCCATGTTTAAAATATTTAATTTAAATTTCTAATGAAAATGTATTCATTTAAAGAAACAAATTTAGAGATTACTTTCAAAAGTTTTCTCATAACTAATGTATTTGTAAAGCATTTTATTCCAATTGATAACAAAATCACTTAACTTTGACCAAGAGTATCATTAATGTGAATATTTTTTACTCATTAAAAAAATTGAATTAAATTTAAAGAAAAAAAAAGTAATGAAATATTAAACTTAAAATGAATTATATATTGATATAAATGAAGTGCACTGAAAACCAAAGTGTAATTAAATGATCAGTGGTTTCAAAATTGGAAACAAAAAAAGTCACAAAACAGGTTTGTTGTGATAGAAATTTTTAATGATCTTTTTTTGAACAAGGACAAAAATTGATAAAAATTAAAATTAAGAAATATATGAATAAATTCTTTCCTTTAATTACTTCCGTTATTTTAATGAATTATGAATATCAAGAATCGTTTCTTTTTTTAAAATAAGAATAAAGTGAAGAACGAGTGAATCCGTTTTATCAGAAGAATATTTTATTTAGTTTTTAGTGGCATTTAATACCTTAAAAATTGAATAATAAATCATTGAAATTGATTAAAGAAAAGGTTTGATCAATGGGTTGGCTGTCACTGAGGAATGAATTTTCAATTCCGACTACTATTCAAAGATAGCTGTGATTTAGTGAAACCCCGATTCTGTTTCAGTTCAGTTTCTGTTTTGCCTCTAATACTGTTTTTCGTCGACAAAATTCAATATAAATCCCAATACAAAACTGGAAGCTATGAAAAGAAATGAAGAGAAGCTCTACTTATTCTACTGAAATGTCCAAAAATAAGTATTACTACAAAACAGAATCGAATAAATTTTAGAATTCTTGGAGAACTTGATTTGACTCCACTAACAGAATCTTCTCTTCAATATTCTTGAAATGAAAAATAATAAAATAGTTTAGAAAATAGAGAAATAAAATGGAAATATTGTCAGAATATTTGTTCAGATATTTCTTTCTTTAGTAATATTAAAGAATAAGTTATGTATAGTATTTACGCAACAGTTTTATGACAAACAAAAGTTTTCCAAATGTTTGAAAATATAAATTTATTGCTTATGTTTAGAGAAAACAAAAGCCATTTATTGGTTCATTCGTTTTGGGTTAACTCCATATAAAAGCAAAGATCACTGGAATAAAGATGAATAGCCCTCACAAATGAATCAATCGATGAAATTAATGTTAGTTTTTTGTATTAAAACGAAAAAATTATACAATACTTGTTGGTCAGGACTCAACTCAATGCTATATTTAGACGTTTTATTTCAACATAACGTTCACCGCATGAAAACATAGATTACTGGAAATGTTGGTCTTTAATGACATTATTGGTACAAATGGTATAATAAATGCCAAATTCAGACAATCGTAAATTCAGAGTCATATCACAATTTCCAGTCTTTTGGTTTACAATATATTTCTATTATTGAAGCAAATCATCTCTTTTAAGGAATTTTTCATCGAAAGAAAAATCAACTTTTTTTAAATCTAATTTTTTACACAACTTTTACTAAATTCCAAATATAAGGAAAATAACTTTCTTTGTATTCATTCGTTTTGTGACTCTTTCTCTTCTTTACTTTCTATTTCAGTGAAATGAAGAGAGAGAGAGAGAGAGAGAGAGAGAGAGAGAGAGAGAGAGAGAGAGAGAGAGAGAGAGTACTGAAAAATGATTGCAAGAATACAATCAATCACATCACCGAAAGAGATAGCAAGTGAACACTTTTCTATTGTGAACCGTTATATCTAGAAAAGTGAGTCCAACTCATTCCACTTTTCATGAATCAGGCTTTGGATAACAGGAATGCACTCAGATTTTCAATAACGCTCACAAAGATTGCAAGATTCAAAGCCAATTGAAGGACCACTTTTTCAAACAAAGATGCGTTCAGGCATTTCATCCTCAAACCACTGCAAAACTTATTAATCCTCTGAAGCAGTTTTGGTCTCCACTTTCATGTTTACTGATTAGAAATGTTTTCTTATATAATCACAGAATCTGTAGAAAAGTGTTTTCATTTTGAGGACAAATTTATAGAAAGAGATTATAAGCCTTTGAGTCAACGAAAAGTTATTATTCATTTGAAGTGAAGTAACAAATTTTAAATCAAATGATTCATTCAATACCTCGAAATTAATTTTTATCCACATTTTTGTTTATTTGACAAAATTATTGGACAAAAGAACGATTGAATCAGAAATTTAATTAAAATTTAAATCTAACCTTTCATTGACTTTAATCAAAGAATAGCTTAAATATGTATGAAATGCATTAATTTTAATATATTGTAAATGATTGGTACGAATGCATTAACTAATAGAAAATTGAATAATTAGTGAACAATTGATGCGCGAAAGTAATAACAAAGGAATGCAATTATGAATTTACAAGAAAACAAAAGTAGAGTTTCTATAGTTTGATGTCTCGAGAAAAGCAGCGATAGTTGAGTTCGTGGACCTGACTCTCATATATACTCGTAATGTTGGTAATGCTCGGAAGGCAATCGTCTTTGAAATATTATATCAAAGATATAATGCATAATATGATATATACATATACTATATATAAATATATCTATATGTATATATTATACATATAGATTCTGTACCACTCTATGTGTGGTCCCCTTTTGAGGTTTTGAAGGGGCGCTGGCTCTTAGGCCCAATCAAATAATACACAAAAGTCAGGCGGCTTCTCATCAAAATAGAGGCACTTAAGCCATAAGTGGCGCTCCTCTGAATGTATCAAATGGTAGACACGACACACACCCAATGCGTTGTTCATAACATTTTACTTAACAATATTCATAATTAAACTTTTTTTTCCTAATATTAGCCAATCATATAATGAAAGATTAAAAGTTATTCTTGTTTTAAGTAAATCGTCTCAGAATTGTTGTCCAAAATTCAGTCACAGCTCACGAATTAAGTCAATCGCGTGAAAAGAAAATTCTATTTCATTTGGTTCTTCTCAGACACAGTCACTGAATATCAATTGAGAGACGATTCCCAATATATTCACAATGAAAGCTCATTAAGCCATTGACGAGACGAAGGATGTACTCAATCATCATATTCTCCAATCGATAGTCGGAGAAACAAAACAAACATTTTCTCTATTTTCTACTCAACAGGAAATTCACTTTTTTCCCGAAAGAATGAAAATTTTCCTTTTTTTGGTAATTAAAAGAGTCTTAACTTTTGCTGCTTTCAAATGAGCCAAAAGTAAAATTAATTTTTCATCCCCTGCACAGTCATTAGAGATTATTTAGCAGGTGTTGCGATCAAATATTTATTGAATGAGTGCATATTAAATGAATTCTTTGAGCGCTAGTCCTGGCCTTCAACTAAGACAAGACTAATGTAATAACTGTGTGTTAACTCAAATACTGAATCGCGACTAAAACTCATTCTCTGATTTTTCCATTTGTGCCGAAAAAACATGAAATCGTATAAAACATATTTTTTGATGAATTCATGATTAATGAATTAATTGAAACATTTTTCCAATAGAGTTCAAACCCTTTCACTTGAGTGAACACAACTGTCCATTCGTTCTCTCATTAATAATTAATATAAAAATATCATTAATTTTGTTGTAAACGTAAATTAAAATAAACAATTTATCAAAAGACACTCAAATTAAGAAAGAAAACTGAGCTTTACTTCCAATTATACAAAGATTTGGATCAATAAATTTGTTAGAGAGAGTCATATTGAATGTGATATTGACCTCATTTTTTCTCTCATTAGTTGAAAAAACATTTGATTATTAGTTGTTTTTCATTCAAATGAATGAGAAAACGATAGCTTCTGAATATCTAATAAAACGATAAATTATTTGTTAAGAATATTTTATTCCAAATCAGTTGTATTTAAATGTTATCTAAAAGAGAGTTTAAATCTTAATTAAAATAATCTGATGTGAGCCCACCTTTTTATAATAATAGAGCAATGATTGGGAGGATTATATTTAATGCAATACAACTCCGATCCTTTCCTGAATGTTTAAAAAATGATGAAAAGTACAATACTTTCATTTTTTGGTAAAATTTTCAATTATTTAAAAGAGTGTAGTTTTCAATTAATTATCTTTCATTCATTGTCTATGAATACAATAACTTTAGTATTCATTTACTCATTTTAATTAAAAGAAGAAAAATATTCAAATCAATTTTAATTACTAAATGGTCTCAAAAGTGGAACAATGATTCAAACGATACTCAGTTGAGATGAAAACCTTTTTGAGAAAAAAAGCAATATTTTAGATCTATTTTTACTGCAAATTGTTTTTCGTCTCTAAAAAAACAAAAAGTGAATGAAATAAATGGAAATTATGTGACGATTATTTGTTTTTCATTTGGAGAATATTTTACATTATTAATACTTTTAGTAGTTTTTACAAAAGATATTCTTTTCTCATAGGCTTTGCTTAAGAGTGAAAGCACTCAAATTCAATTTTTGTATTGTTTTTCACTTAATGGCCATATATTCTGGAGATCAGTCGCTGTTGAGTGCAATCAAAGCGTTGTGAAGCGTTTTAGTAATACTGATAAAAGTAATTTACAAACTAATCAAAAGCGCAGACACATAACGGGCCGATATATGAGCAAAACAGACATTTCTTTGTATTTTTGTACTAAAATCAAACATTCAGACAATGTTTGGATGAAAGAGAAGAAAAGAATCAATTTTATTGACTCTATATTCATATCCTGTAGTGAAGCGATGCCTTTATTTGAGTCAATTTCCTTATGCAAGACAATAGAATAATGAAGAAAAAGAGGAGCAAAACAGCAAAACCAATGAGTATTTCAATAGAAAGGGCCAATCAATTCAAACGGAGATCGTGTCCTGAATTCTCTTAACGTTTAAACCCAGTTTTACAGAATTGTATCAAATTTTATAAAATTTCTTCTCATATCTAATGGACAGAATTGTTAGCTATGATGTGCTGATTCAACCACTGGTAGCGCACATTCTTTGCAAATCAGTTTAAACAAAAATAATAGAAGAAATGCAAAAAACGTGAATATATTTACTGGTTTTCAATGATTTTCAAGACCTGAAGACTTGAGATTTTTTGCTTTTTTCCTTCTTTTGGTTTTTTGGATGAGAAAAGAGTGAAATCTCGGGAGACATTGCTCTCAACACTGAACTCAAAACTAGAAAATCTGAAAAAAATGTAAAGGAATTATCTGTTGTAACTTTACTTAAATCTGAACATTTTTTGTCACAAAATTCCATTATGAATACCAGTGACGAACATATATTATTCCAGCAGTTATTGGAGAGCCAACACTATTACTCTTATATAAAGAAATATATGATATAATAAGTTATAAGAAGTAATAAAATACTTTCTTATGTAATGATTAAATGGAAGGAAAAAAGAGTTGACTTTTTTTGCTATAAAAATGAATAAAAACTAATCTGAAGTCACATTTAGTTTGGATTCATTTGAAAAACAATAATTTAATTTAAATAAATTAATTTAAATTTCTTTTCAGTGATAATCGATTTATGCAAATATTCTAAATATAAGTGAAAACATTGAAAGAATTGAGTAAAATATCAATGAGTCGGAGATTTTAATTAAATTTAATCTTAACTGTAATTCTGGACAGAATTAAACACATATATAATAATAAAGAACTGAAATCATTAGCGCTTTCGTAGGGAATTACAAATGGTTTGGTATTTGCATCAGAAAAGAAAATAACACAAAAGTATAGAATAGAGAAAAGTAGAGATGAGTGAAACCAAATTACAGAGAAATAACCGACAAATGCATACATTTCGTGTGCCCTCACAGTTCACAATCGACTCAAATTCTGCCCAAAAGTTTATTTTTAGTCATTTCTATAAATTTCAATAAACTAAATGTCTTTTTTCATAATTAGATTTGAATACAAATTACTAAAAATTAAGTAAAATTTATTATTTTTCTCTTAGTTTTTCATTTATTATTTCTCTTATATTCGAGACGTAAATAAAATTTTATTCTCTGATTCTCTTAAATTCATTTTCACATTTGAATGAGAAAATGTTATAAACTATTGGATGTCATAAAAGCCGTTTACGGCTAAAATAGCAAACATTTTGAGGTGAATCCCAAACAAATTTATGAGTATTGCCTAACCATTAAAAATCGGGGGTTTCTTATGTTTCACTTTTATATAACTCATGTTTATTACATCCATCACCACTACCATCACAATAACTACCTTGGTCACTTCAAACAGTATGCAAATGTAAACCGAATCTTTGAATACAACATAAGTTTAGTAAAATTCAAATCTTTAAACGTATTAACTATTATTTAAATGTTTGAAATGTTATATAACTTATAAAATAAAGTATTAGACTTTCATTGCATTGCATTTGTATTACTTTTTAAAGGCAGTGCTCGATATAAGACAGTGATTTGACAGTGAAGTCAACATAAGTCAACACAAGTCAAGAGCAGAGGGAGTATTAAATTAAGCTTTTAATTAAATGTCGACCAATAAGTCAATTGAATTGAATAATATGTTGTTCACACTTTCATTTGTAAACATTAATTGTAAATAAAATTGTTTTTCAGAAGCGATCAAAGTTTAAGATATCAATCATTCTTTGATTGTATTAAAATTGAGATCAAAATCAGAATTTTCTGCTTTATTTGAGGTAAGCCATAGTCTCATGTATGGTATGAACATCTCTGATAGCAAATTAGGATTCTGTCAGTTTTGAGTGCATTTCTGTACTTTAGTTGCCTTAAAATCAAAACACATTAAACTTTGAAATCATGAACTGAAGCGACACAAAAACAAAGAGAAATAAAGTCTGAATATATGAGTGAAATAAAAAAAGAGATTTAAAAATATTTGGTCGTCTCTATTGGCAAACACTGAACGGCTTTCCCGTCGGCACATATTTTTTCAGTTTTATACAGTGATTGTCGAATGACTGGAAATCACATCTCGTTTAAGACAGAGATCACAAAAACGACAAATAATGGGCTCGAATTCGCGCTCTATTCGTGAGAATATTCACATCATTACAATTATAGTATATCTCATATAAAATAAATTGTATGAAAGGCAACAAAAAATTTAAGTAAAAGTACTGGAAAATAACATTTTGACAATTCTTTCAATTGATTTGTGTATCGCAGAAAAATTCTGAAATATTTTTCTTTGGAATCTTATTTGTGTTCAATACTCACGTTTGCCAACAAAATCGCATTTTCTCTTTTACCCTCTTTTTTGTTATTTAATTTTACTTTTTTTTAAAAGAAAACTGTTTTCTATCTTATTTATGAACATTTTTGACTTTAAGAGCAGAGAGAGCAGAGAGAGAGAGAGAGAGAGAGAGAGAGAGAGAGAGAGAGAGAGAGAGATTAAATCATAACTCAATTTTAGTGATGTTTTATTCAATTATAATATGATAAGGGAAAGGAAAGGAAAGTTTTTGGCTTAAAGAGTACCTCTTTTAATGTGAACTCTTTTAATAAAATAATTCTGATTTAATTGAAAATCACTAAAATATCAAACTTTAAGTATATTTCAAATCAAAGAATTCTTCCAAATCAGAGAAAATGCTTTTTTTTTACAAATTTTCAATCATTGAATTCTCTGTTTATCTGTTTTGGTTATCAATTCTTATTTGTATGAAGTACTATGTAACCTAGGTATAATCATTCTTTCTTAAATGATTGTGCAAATTCTTTTAAAATGAGCAAGCAGATGAAATTGAAAATCAAAATAAAAATGGAAATTTCATGAAAAGCCGATTAAAAATTAGTTTATTTAAAAGATTTAAGAGATTTTAATTAAAATTTGAGACACATTTGATTTAATTGGTTTTCGTCCTACGCCAGAGTCGCCGCACCGAAGTTAAGCAAAACCAGATCTGAGACCAGAGCCAAAGCCCACAAAATATTAATATTTCATTTGATATCTAATTTGGTTTCAAAACTCGATCTGCAATAAGAATATCTATTAAGAAGAGGATTGGCATCCATTGGCATAGTTTAAGGCTCTTCAATAAAAAAGAAAGGGAGAGGGAGAGGGAGAGAGAGAGAGAGAGAGAGAGAGAGAGAGAGACCTCCCAAAATGTGATCTATTAATTTCTAATATTTTTCCTGCAGTAAAACCCAATAAACTAATCTTTAAAATTTTTTAATCGTTTTCCCTATGGATAGACGCCATTCAAATACCATTTATATTGATTGTCCTAATAATGTCTTTAATAATGTCTTTAATCATTTTTTAAATCAATTTTTCAATAAAATCTAAAAATTCTGTCGAATTTATGGAAAACACATTTTTTCAAAATTCATACAAAACTTTTATTTCTTTGAATTCAAAATAAAACATATCATAACAAAACATATTCTTTTAACAACAAAAATAATTTGTTATGTATCATGGTAATTATATATTTAAATTGAACTATTCAATTTATTTCCTTAGAATCTATTAATTGTATAAATATTTATTTAATTTTTTTTCAAACATTTAATATTCAAATTTGAAGTAAAATTAATAAAAGCCGTTATTATATTATCTGATAATAATTAAATGACAACAAATTGAGAAAAATCTTTAATTAATAACAGGTTTTAAAAAATATTTGAATAAATTAAAGTTATAATACTTTAATATTGAATATGAGGTCATACCTCTCATTAAGATATTGGCATAACTTTTGCGATAAGTTATTAAAGTTTTTTATAAGTCTTAAAAATATGACAATTAATAAAAATAATCTGACACTTATTACAGACTCATTCAATGTCGACAAATCAAACATATTTTAAGTCTATAGTCATCTCTTTATATTAAATTTAATACAAAAATTTTGAGTCGAATATTATTTTAATTAAAGTTCGGCTAAACATTCATAAAAGTTAATAGAATAAAAAAAGTAATTGAAGCCAATTTGAGTTAATAATAATTTCTAGAAATAGATATTATTATAAATATTTTATTAACCTTTTTATTTGAGGCAAAGAGGGGTTTAAACACAAACCATAACATTTGTGAGGTATATATTTGTGTGAAATTAAGGGTTTGAAGAAATTTTCCGTTTTTTGTAGTCCACAAATAGCTCAACAGATTTTAATTATGTTAACGTCATAACGAAATAACATTATTCATAATTTTTAATGATTCTAGGTTCATTATGATCACTATACTATAAATATTAAATAATTAGACATACTATGATCTAGATTAGATGATAAAATTTTAATGTTTTAGATTAAATAATATTAATATATGAATTTTGTAGTCTTGCAAAAATTAGTATACTATCAAATATTATAATTTATACAACGCTTTGAAATTTTTACTAAAAACTATTGAAATTTTGCAAAAATTAAATATAAATGAATTTTAAAATTAGAATAACAATAAAATGTTACACTTTTTTAAGTAAAATTTCTTATTCTTTTACTTTATTTCTAAAAGTTATGAATTATAATTAAAATTTTACATTTAATGTGAGAATATATTATTATAATTTACTTCAATAAAGATTTAATTTGTGAATTCAACTCAATTAAAATCACGAATTAATTTCTTTGACAAAAAATGTCCGTTTCTTTTACTATTTAATAAATTGCAGTTTTTATTCGTTACATTTTATGTGTAATTTATCTTCAATAGAGAAATATTGCGATTTTTATTAAATTTATTCATAATTTTCTTCTTTTCGGTTAAATTGAATGAATTCGATTTGAAACCATCAAATTTTAAAAAAATTTGTAGTTTAAATGAAATGTCGTAAAATAGTGTGAAATTAAAAAAAAAGAGAAAAATATGGTATACTTTAAAAATGTTGCCAAATGTGGGTTTAAATTTAGAAAATATTAAAGTTATACTCTTTTTGTGTAAAGATATCACTTTATAAAAATTTTAAATCAATAAAATATTTGATACTTAAGTGAATTAACACAAAACTGAAGCACTCATTAACGCTAGACCTCAACTCAGAACCAAACGGTGATCATATATACCCGTAAATTTGGTGTAAAACAATTACATTTGCATCAGACAACTGACGACAACTGACCGAATAGTAGTTGAAACTACTGTATAGTCTTGAAATTAAATAACTATTTTTGGACTAAACTTTTCATCACTTCATAAGTGAAAATTATTCGTGAGAAAAGTGAGTTATAGTGCGTTAAAGCTAACAATAAATTAAAAATTTTTAATTAAATTTTAGTTTAATTTTTTAAGTTATGATTATTTTAAATGAGTTCATAGATTTTTATATAAAATAAATTTCACTAATTTTTTGTATAAATTCTTATGATTTATAAACAATAAATAGAATGTTATTTAAATTATCTGATGCTATGAAAAGAGCAAACATTGAAACTTAAATTTAATCCCAACATTAGATGAGGTGTTATTTAAATAACAAAAATCGAAAATAATTGTGAACTTTGAAACTTAAAATTTAATAAATTTATAAATTGAATGACTAATAGAATAAATTTTAATTTAATTTATTTAAAAAAAATTGATAACTAATTCTTAGATTAAAATCAATAATAATATGATCGGCGACTGAATTAGAAATGAGGCTTTGATTTCAATAATAAAATTCCCTATAATTTGATAATTGGAGTAAAACGAAACAGATTTTGATCTGAAACCGAAACATCGATTAATCCAAATTTGTCGCAACGAATAAATTAAAACTTAATTAAGTAATTAAATGTTAATAATCGGTGTCTTAAAATCCTATTAAATTAAATGAAAAACTAAGCATTGCTTTCGGAAATTCTGAATCGATTTTCAAACAAAATTAAACAGAGATTTGATTTTGAGTTTAAAATAATCAAAGCTTTTATTAGAAACTAAAACGACAACAAAATGCGATTATTTAGTATCAAAATTGCAATTATTTTTATGACTGAAATGAGTCTCAGTCGTAGATTTGATAAAATTGTTTCTAATATACTCTTATTTCCAAGAAATTTGATGTAAATGTAAGACATCATAAGAATTGGAGAGCGAACAGCCTTTTAGGGTTTAGAAATGATTTAATATAAGTATACTTTTGTATACTTTTATCATTCCTTTAAGTTTTAGATAAGAATCGGTTGAATAGATATGTTTGAGGCGATAATGTCTTCATATACTCGACAGTCGTTTACAACACTCTACTCAACGACCCCTCTATTGCTTAACGTTTTAATAAAGTTCTGTAAAATTTTGACAATTTTGAGAAACATTAGACTTGAATGGAGTCTACTTTTGACAGTTCCGTTCAGTCGTCTTCTGCTGTCAAATAGACTTTTATAATAAGGCTTTTGATCGATCGGTGACTCAAAAAAATGAATAATGGCTTCAAACTAACGGTTAGTTTTCAAAGAGAATGCATTCGTCGAAACGCAATATTTTGGCAAAAGATTAATGAATTATTAAGATTTGAAACAATCGATTCGCAAATCACAGATCTTTAGATTCAATGACGATATCGACTCCTCTCAAGTACTTTAGTGGTACGTATTGGACACATATCTGAGTCATATTAAACTATTCACTCATATGTAGGGATAGCTGTAATGGTGAGACACTGGCTTTATTGGCAACCAGTGACTCATCACTGGTAACGGCGAGTAAGAGATTTAAACTGCAAAAAGTAGTGACGAGAAGACAATAAAAAACTATACTCTTTCTATTGAGGGATATATTGAAGTATTTCTCTTTTCGATTGAAGTCACTACACATTGGACTCAAGTCAATCGAAAAGCCTTAACAGTGGAAAGGATTCACTTTTATCAGTGGCCATAATCTAAGAAAAGATAAAGTGGTTCGTGTATTCTCAAGACAGGCCATCACTAGATCTCTGTTTCTCCTCCCCGTAAATGACATTTTTTGCAAACTTTTTGTGTAATCGTAAGTGCAGTGCATTTCCTAAACATTTCAATACAAAGCGAAGAACACCTACTCTTCGATATTTAAACAGAAGAGCAGACTATCAAATCGCTGCCGCTCTGCCCGAGGCTCAGATTAAAAGGTGCACTGCATGAGAAACAGTCTTTTCTCCTGCTCAAATTATACTAATGCATTGGGTAGGGATCAGGTATGTATGGAGTCGTGTTGCAATCCTCCCATCGCCAATTCAAGACTCATCTGTCCATTGAGTTCAGGAGCGCTTTGTTTTAAATCATTGGCACGAATTTCGACTCGATTTGAACCGACAATTATTAACCTTAAGAGTACTTAAGGGGAGCTTTAATTAACGCAATATCAGTCATACCTCAGAAGTGTATCAAACTTTTTATATTATTCTAAAACTTTATTCAAATTTCGAGTCTTTTGGGCGGAAAGAACTGAATACTGACTCTCAATATTTCAAGATTTTTGTAATGATTATTGAGATTTGATACCAATTTTAGCTAATATTACAATACATTAAACAAATAACCTAGTTTATTTAATTGTATTTAATGCTATATTCAATTATTTTTTGAAAAATTTCCCGAAAAAAATTGCAAGAAAAGACATATTTGTCTTAATTTAGTTTATTTTTTCTTTTAGTGAAAAAATATTCGACAATTTTAGGAAAAGTTAACTCTTCGTTCGTTTAATGACAGAATAGTTTATATCCAAAGAATCGACAATTTATAAGAAGAATTAAATTACGTGAAAATAAGTGCATTAATAATAGATTTCAATTAAATTAATTGTATTTCTAATCGAGTATTAATTCGATGCAATTATTACAAAACATTGATTTTTATATCCATTTTCGAAGTAAAAAGAAGTCAATTCTCACCCGAAATGTATTCAAAGTCTTCAGAGTATTCAGAGTCCAAAAATTATATGATTTGTAACAAACACTGTATTCAGAGTCAGTTTTTTTTATTGATGTAACGAACGATAGTCTCAAATCACGAAAATTTAGTTAAAACTGAATTAAAACTCATAAAACTTAAGTAATTTGTGTTTATCCGATGTCAGACACATTTGTGAGAATCAGGAATAGGGTATGCAATCAGTGAAGAGTCAGTACGGGTTCGCTCTAAAACATCAAATTCCAGTGCCGTTCAAAGCTTTGCTTTTGGTTCAGTCCATGCGAACAGTTTTGGGGGAATTCTTTTGATTTTCTCTTATGGTGTGCTCTGTTTGAGAGCCCAAACACTCGATTCGATAACAAAGTGACTGTTTTTGTTATTTAAGGAATTAAAAGAAGTGTCTCTTTTTTCTCCTCTAATTCAGAATGAGTTAAATGAATATTCTTTGTTAAAGATGTCTGTGCGGACACATCAGTGCACTTTCATGGCATTGGAAAGCACTTCATTAACCATTTGGTCCATTAAATAAATGCTTAGCAGTAAAGTGTCATTTGGAGGGTTTGCTGAAAATCGGGACTTTCATTACATTTCTATGCATTACATCTTTTGTGAAACAATTTGTTTCCATAAGATTTGAAAACTAATGCGAATATCAGATATAAATGTCTTCAAAAGGATTCAAACATTAAGACGTCGGCATAAAAATGATATTTAATGGCATTTGTTTTGTTTTCACACAAATCTTCTATTATTGCACTCATATTAAAGATCTCTTTTGGACATATGTTTGCTGACAATCAATACATTACTTATATTTGAATAAATTGTTTTCTCAGATAATTATCAAAGAATTGAATCATTAAATGTTTGTTTATTTAAGACATCAATTGATATATAATTTATTTCCATATTTTAGTGATGAGTCTGTAATTTGTCTGTTTATCATTCAATTGAAATGAAAAAGTGCTGATCGTTTTCACTCACATCTATATTTAAAATGTCAGTTCTTGAACTGGGTAGGTGTGCAAGGTAATAAACTCAAATCAAATTTTGAAGCCCTTTCTTCAAATATATTTTGATTTTTAATGACACTAATAAGGAAATGAGGAAAATTTAAATTTTGAGCAAGATCAATTTCCATCTGAACAAAGAAGTAAGTGGTCACCTCTCGTGACCCCTCGTGTCTGTTGGCCGTCACTCAAATATATCATAAATATTTCATTTGATTTGATTCTCTGCGCTTACATTTCATTGAATAACAAGTTTTGAAAAACATTTTATGGCAAAAATCAGTTAATTAAATGATTTTGGAATTTGAGAAGTCGTGAGTTTAGTGTATTTGTAAATAACTTCATAAATGTCTTAAAAGACTTAAAAGACTTAAAAGAAGGTGAGTTTTAAAGAATGTTTTAAGAAAAGAGTCCGCCCTTTGATTGAGAAAAGCCACCCACTCCTGATTAATGGATGTTTTGTGAAAATATTTCTCATTCTTATCTCATGCTTTGAATAGCGTTTGTAATCGGATACCACACATAAGACATCGACCATTCCTTTGCTTTCATTTCTTTAGTTCACAAAAAAACCATTTAAACCAAAGACTTTAATGAATTGAAAAACAAATATTGTTTTCTTAGAAATCATGAATTTATTGACTTTTTGTCTCAAATCAATTTTAGACTAACGTTTGAAAAATAGTTTAAACTCAGAATAGAATAGAATAGAATAGAATAGAATCGTTGGTAACCAGTAATGAGTAGTGAGTACTCAATATTCACATTCATTAATAAATTTTTGATAATAACTCACTTTTGAATTATTGAGTGAATAAATATTTGAGTCACTGAAGAGACATAACTGAGAGTACATTAATAATAGTGAAAAGATTTCGATAATAATTATTTTAAAAGTAGAGCTTTGAATGTGATATTCGCTTCGAATACCATTTTTTATTATAGAAATAAATGACTCGTAGACTACACTACCATTCGTTCAATCATTACTTGATATGGATTATCGGCCAAATAAGTTATACCTGATATCATATCCCTCTTATATTCTGCACACAACTATTGATTCACCAAATTATATATCAACGAAATCTTGTTTTCTGTTCTATTGAAAAGTGAAGGCAATCGTCGAGATTTCCATAATCTGAGTCTATTTACTTTAATATACAAAAAAAGCGAAAATACACTAAAATTTATATTTGAATCCTATTATAAATAAAGAAATTTTGGATCGATTGTCAACTTTTTTAGAATTCATAAGTAGTTGTGATTTGAAGCAACGATAAAGTGTCCGATAAATTGGATATAATAGAAGACAAAACACAATATCTCTTCAATAATTCACTTTCTTTTCGATGAGTCGGCAAATCGTTATCAAAAAATTGGCTCAACTATTGAATATTGAGATCATATTTTTACAATTCTATGGCAACGCATCTAAAGTCTCATCGATTTAGAGTTTGGGCTAAAAGGGCAACAGTTAACAGATCTGACAAATTAGGCAAACATTACCTTTTAAAGAGTTTATGACTATTTTTTGTAGAATATTTTTAAAATGATTTTATTCGACAAAATTTTTATTTTAAAGGAATAAATTCTTTGAAACTTTGAGTTTTGGTATAAATATATTTAAGTACTTTTTTGTAGATATTTTTAGAGATGATATCGTCTTTCAATTTGGTATTGAAAGCGATATTTTACTAATATTTTAGTTTTATTTAATATTCAGTAAATTCTGACTCAAAAATCAAACAATAGTTGAAGTTTTTGTGATTTTCTGAATATTTCTATTAATTCTCTTTTGATTATATTGTATTTCGAATAGACTTTTAGATTGAAATATTAATATATTAATGCGAGAGAGAGAGAGAGAGAGAGAGAGAGAGAGAGAGAGAGAGAGAGAGAGAGAGAGAGAGAGAGAGAGAAGAGGTAACCTTTTGTGCATTTCATGTTTGCCAATAAATAAGCTAAAAGTGAGGCTCATCTGACTTATGATTTTGAGAGGAATGAAAAGCATCGGAGATGAGGTAAAACATGATTGGGTTCAGAATAAATGCATTTTCTGTACGTTTGGTATAAAATTTCTTGTGAAGGGATCATCGATCACAAAATGAATAAGATTAGAGTCAAACAATCGAATGACAAGTATTGCATGCATTCACTGTCTATTCATTTTGTGTTTGTAGTGATGACCGAAACTTAAACTCAAAACAAAAAGATTTTGTCCTTAAAAGGATAGCAATTCTTATAATCATTTATATCGAATGCAATCACAAAATAATAAAAATGTATGAAAACAATTAGTGTTTATATGAATTGTAAGGAAATGCGAGAGAAAACAATATAAGAGAAGGGATAGACTTTTATTGAATAATCTATCGATTCGTTAATTGAATGCAAATATCAAAAGGAAATTCGATTTTCCATTAACTTTGGAGACTGTAATGACAGGTGATGTCTATATTATATAAGTTCAATAAAAATGAGGTCATTTTATATAATAATATTATTCGAATAAATATTATTCATAAGAAATATTATTAGAGTTTATTATGTGGCAGAGCTCGTCACTTATAGCGAGCAAATTTATGGGCCATCAAAGCCAACATAACCATAGCTGTGCATCACATGCGAACAGCACATCAAATCAAAATCGATGGCATTACCGCATAACTAGTTTGTAATTATTCGCTTCGAAGCCCATAATAATTAAACTTAACTATTATTATATCCCGTTTTGTGTTTTTCGTGAAATCTTTGAGTCTTTGAGTGCTATTTATTATTAACTTTTTTTCATTTCAAACATTCAAAAGAAGATCTGAAATAGAGTTAAAAATCGGAAAATAATCAAATGTTTGTAAGTTTTGCCACAAATGCTGTCATGCATTAAATGAAGTGAAAGTTTATATAAGTTTGCATTTGTTTCCTTTCTATCGACGAACGGCTAATTCCTTGTTCGGGTTAATTCATTTGGGATCCCATATATAAGTTGACACTTTTTAGCTCTAAATGGTTTCACACAAATCAATAAAACGAGAATTTATTTTTCAATTGGAATGAACTCATCCACAATTGAATACCAGATTTCATAACTATTATAACAACTCTTATTAATTATAAAATGATGTCTGCAATGCGTGAAAACAATTATAACTCATATCATAGCCTTAGATGAAAGGGAATACACTGTAAATGGGAATAAAAGGGAAGAGAAGGGAACAAATGTTTTAATTAACTATTGAGCCCTCTATTATACAATTCATTTCTATTGATTATTTCCTAATTTATTTTATTTTGAGTCAACGAAAAATGTTTTCTCATAAAATTGGGAAACATTTCTACCAGAAAAATGTTCTAAGAGTCAATTGCATGATATGCGCTCACTCTGTGTTCACTGATAGTATAATTGGCATAAGTGTGGGATAACCAAGAATTGCGTGTCTCTAACATATTCTCATAATTATTTTCAAATGAAGTAATTTTCAATGTTTTCCAAAATATTAAGTTATGAAAAGAAGTCAAAGGATTTTTGTATTTATTTCATATAATTTGAAGTCTCATTATTTCATACATTTTATGGAACACATATTAATGAATATTTAATTGAATTTTTTCAGAGTTTATATGTTTTAAAATGTTTTGTCTTTCATCTCATATAATAACTTAGTTTAGAAACAATGAGAATAAGATTCAGTGGTGTTTCAATCCTGGCTTTGAGTCCATTGATGCGCGTTTGAAATTAATCCGGGTTATTTTTACATTAGTTATGCCCTTATATTTGTCCACAAAATCATGTATTTCATGATCGGCTATTTTGTTGAAAATGTAAAGAATGCCGAACTGTTTGCAGTACAATAATAGACCACCCAATGAAGTCATGCGTTTCACTCACTCAAACACTTTGCCCTACACTCCACCCCTAACTTTTCTTATTGTAATAGACATTTGCTTCTAATTATTATTTAGACTAAACTACCACATTTGAAATTATTCATATTGAGAAAGAGAGAAAGAAAGAGAGAGGGAGGGAAAGAGAGGGAGAGAGAGGAAGAGATAGAGAGAGAGAGAGCAAAGAATTGGAAAAATTGTTTACAAAATTCAAATTCTAATTCGAAAATAATAGTTAAATAATTAATGAGAAAATTTGATCGACTCTTGAAATAAAAATAATAATTATTAATAAAATTATTTCCTATTTTTATGGCTTTTAAGAGATATTAATAAATGTAAAACAGATAATAACAGAAATTTCTTTTATATGAATGAATAAAAAAATTGTTTCAAAAATCAATAAGAAGTGAAAATTAGATAAAATTGAATAAAGAGTCGAATAGTTTGTGAAGTGGGGGTATTGTATTGAAATGTATTGTATTGTATTGTATAGTATTGCCGATGGATATTAGAGAAGGCAATGAATCGGTACCGCATTTATATAAGTTTAGTAAACACTCATCACTAATGTCTGAAATGGAGAGAATGAAAAAATGCAATGAATTATTGGGGAACTATTCTCGTCCTGTGTGGTAACCAATTGTTTTTGTCTGAAGGTTCTTATGCTAAATGGCATTACATATGGCTATAGGTATATGGCATTAGCATAACTCCCAACTGACACCTGTCATCCAAATATTGAGAGGCCATCAAAGGTCAGTCCTCAACATCTTAGACCCACTGCTTTACGGAATTAGTGAACACTCGATTCCAATGCCTTAACTAAACAAAAGTCTGATCCGATTGTGTCCGACTCCAAAACAAAGTCGATTGGATTAAAATATGTTCTCAAGTAATACAAGTAATATAAGTAATACAAATATCAACTGATTATTGAGTCGAACAGAGAATACACAGAAAAGTTGATGCAAAAGAGGGAACACAACTGGGAATCACTCACAGCTGTTTCAAAGGACTTTCACTATACATACACTGCATTATTTGAGGCGTGAGAAGTACTAACTATTGATAACTCCGTCTCATATTCATCAGAAACGACGCCTATTAATTACATCCAGGCTTTTAAGGCCGACTAACAATCATCTGCTCCAACACTCAAACACTTCAATACTCACTACAAACCATTTCATTGAAAATATTCTGAATTCAATTGAAAAACAAACGACAGAACAAATAATTTTTATTTTATTGGATATAAGTTTTGACTCAAAGATAAATACTATTGAATGACAAAAAAAGGGTAAAAAAGTGAAAGACATAATAAACGGCAAATGGCTTCAGGTATGCATTGAACTGAATGAAGGCATTGGTGTTTCATGACTGGGCCACCCATTGCTTCTATATATCCCCTAATATGTGTTCGTCTGCTAAAGTTGTTATGAAGTAATGCCTGCATTTGGGTTATTGACCAGAATTGCAAAACAGCACCGCATAAATAAAACCACGAAAAAAGTGTCTGCAAATGACATTCTGACGCAACCACTCAATCGAAAGGGTGGGTTCACATTACTTTTCCCTATTTTGTTCAAATTATTTTTTAAACCATTTATTGGTTTGAATAGAAAACATATCATCAAATGGAGAGGAGTATCTCAGAGGACGGACCACTATTTATATGTCTGCAAAGAGAAGACCATTAAGTCTTCTTAAGATTTGATTTCAAAGATTAAGTAATAAAAGAAGGGCTCATAATGTAAGGCATTACACATTAAACCAATTGATTTCAATAATTGAGAACTATTTTCAAATAAAAGACAAAACCATTTAATCATTTGAACAAATATTTATACAAAAATTATTTTCTTCTATAAATCGATAGATTTGTGAAAACTTTTGGTTTTTTTAAAACTTTTATTTAATATAAGTTTTGGTCAAATTCTCGAAAATAAAAAACATTTTGCTTTCAGATCAAAATCTCATCGAATTTTTGTGATCAGGCAATGAATTTAATGCATAAGATGAGGGCCGACCACCCCTGATGTGCATTGGATGTATTGAAAATAGCCTCGAGCAAACAATTGAAATGGTAGAGTGAAAAAAATGCTTAGAAAAAACGATTCACTCCTGACTTACGTAAGTTCGGGCTTTTAAACATTAATAACTTTTATAGACTATTCTGTAATTTGTCAGAAAAGCATCTTTTGATGCCTTCATTAAAATGATTTTACAAAAATCAAAAATCGCTTCTCTTTTGTTTCAAAAAATTGCTTCAAAAATATAAAACTAATGACAAACGGGTAATGAAATGTCATTCAGTTTTTAGTCTAAAAGTGAATAGAAATTCAATTGAAGAGTCAGTGCGACAGAGAGTTTGCCCAAAAGCTAATCACATCAATATTTTTGTATTATATAAAAAGCCAATTATAATGTTTTTCAGCGCTCAAACCTCTCTCAGAGCCTCTCACGGGAAACATGAGCCCAGAATTCATTTTCAATTGCACTCAAATATTTGAGTGAAAAATAAGTTTTTTATTGACAACTTCTCTCTATTTTCAATAATCTAAAAGAAAACAAATATTTTTTCTTATTTTTTTGTTTGATTTCTCTCATAAACCAAACAATTGATTAACGATTTGTTAATTCAAAAATCGATTCTTTATTGGAATAAAATTCAATTTAAATTTCCATTAAATTATATTTATATCACAAATATTGGGAATATATTATATTATATAAAGTTTTGACCAATGAATGGCCTCTAATGCCTTCTTAATGCCCTCTAGTGTTTTATTTGTTTACTGTCAATTTAGCATGTTAACTTTAATTAAGAGTTTCAATGAATTTAATTTATTCGACAAAACTTGTCTGAATATTTATTGACTAATTTCACAGTCACTTACCTTTTATTCAAAACAACTTTTGAAGATTTTCCAAATAATTAAATTTGTGCAAGGACCATTGACAACTCCCTCAAAGTTCTTAATGTCCTTTATTTTATAAGATAACCACTTCAAAAGTGACCGCCGGACCGATGCTTTTATTCTGAGTTTGAAATCAAAACCGTTATTTTCTCAATGGAAAGGGGCTAACAATGGAAGCCAATCGAAGGGAACGGGAGAGAGAATGGGAGAGAATAGAAGGCAATGGTAGACAACAAAGTATTTGACTTAATTGAAATACTTTTTTCGATGACATTCACAAATGACTTCCATTTATTGAATTTGTTCTTAATTTCCGGTTTTGTCGTCAAAAGTGATATTTTCTATTTCCGATTCTAAGATAACTTTTAGTCAAAGAGATGGTCAGTCACTCCATAGACAACACTATCCTTTGCTTAATAAAATTCAACGAGACTTACATCGAAAGCTCTAAAAAGATATATTTTGTCAGAAGTTATATATATATTACTTATAAAAATCACTCGTTTTTACATCACTTTTATTAAAGGCTCAGAATTTGTTCTTTTCTTATCTGAACTTAACTAAAGGCCATCAAAAAACTGTATTCAGTCGACGATAATAACCATTTGATTCTTAGACTAATCTCTTATAATTGAAAATATTTTATTTTTAAAGAATTGGAAGAAAATTACAATCATTTGTCACGACTTATATAATCCGGTTTAATATAAAAACAAAGAAGAGCTGAAAATTTTGATTAAATTTTCTATTTTACAAAATACTAACAACACATTAACTTTGAGCTTCCAAAACAACAAGGTAATACCAAGCCAATCAAATGACATTACCAACCAAATTGCATTCAATTTTATCTATTTTTCTATTTTTGTTGTTTTATAATTTCAAATATCGAAATTAACTTGATTAAGACAATGTTTAATCTAGCATGTTCATTATCTGCTCTTTTTTTCAAGACTATCATTCGATTAATAGTAAATTAATTCATTAAATTTTGATAAAATTAATGAAATGATCTCTCATTTATTCAAACGCTTTAAATGTATAATATTTTGAATATTTGACAAAAAAATATAAAAGAATGGAAATACTCTTATATAAAGTAATAATTAAATAGCCAGCTCTTTTAAAGTTGTGCAAATAATTAGTGATTCAATTGTTATTAGAATCAAATTAAAATAATTTTCCTTGTTTAATATTCTTATTTATAAAAAGAATAAGTATTGTTATATTTATTTTTTTAATCTAGTTATTTTATTGGTTAAATGAGGACTTACTGGTGACCCCACATAAGATTAAACATATTAGTGAAGGCATTAATGAAATGCAACTGATTTATATTCGAGCTATAAATCTAATGCAAGAAATTTAGTGCAAAATAAGACTCAGTTCTGTTTTACACTTTGTTTTGACCTAAAAATTCTTGAATTTTGCTTTAATTTGATATTATTTTCGTACAAAACTCAAACATTTTTCAAATGAATGGTAAGCCCTTCAGGTCTTTCCTTATAATTAATTCCTATAATAATATCTTATTTTCTTTTGGGTATTGTTTTTGTCGAATCAAACTTTTTTTGACTGAAATATATGTTTTGGTCACAACTCTCTTATAATTAGTTGAAGAAATGCATTAATAAATAAATAAGGAATAATTAAAATGCAATTTAAAGGTTCAGAATATTTATTTGGATGAGATGTTCTGCCTTTTTGTTAGCCTAAACTCATTTTATGAATCACTGATTCATTATTAGAGCTGTATTTTCTTCAGAGTATTTCTTATTATAGTTTAAGTAAAGAATGAAAGGAATTATTGAAAGAAAATAAGTTGTGTTTTGCTTTTCATTCGTAACAATAATTGCGTAAAATATCTGAAGTTTAAAGAGTGAGGGAAAACAGAATTCGCGGTTTGCCTTACAATGAGCTCAACATTGGTTTTAGAGATGAAGAGGTGTTTTCTACCGAAACTAATTCACAAAACAATACTCAAAAGAATTTCTAATATGAGATCCTTAAGACAATTACAGTTTCAGTTCTGAATTATAATTTGATTGTCAAACACAACATCTGTTTGTGATTATTGGTATCAATGAAAATGGGATGACTTAACACATAATTGATAAAAATCGGAAATGCTTTGTGTAGAGCGAAGAGACTTTAATAACTATTATCTTTTTATTTTTATTTGTCATACATATGGTGTCAGCTCTAAAAGTGAGGGCCCGAAACATCGGATTTATATAATTCTTTGTCTATAATACTAATTGTGTTGACATCACTTCTATTTATATAGTGATCAATGAAAGTAACAAATGTAACCAATGTTACATTTTTCCACTTTTTATGGCTCTGACTCTTATTTTGTTCACTCATTCACTCAAATAAAACATTAAATCTATGGTCACAACTAGAGCCCGAAGTTAGCGAAATTTTAAGAACCGAAACCGAACCGAAACCTAAACACTAAAACCGAACCGAAACCGAACCGAACTAATGAAACCGAAACCGAACCGAAACCGAAAAGTTTAAGTAAAAAAAACCGAAATAAACCGAAAAAAACCGAAATTTATTTAAACTATTTTTTAAATGTAATACAAATTTATTTATTGTATAAATCATAATTAGACCTAATAAACAGCATTTTGTTCAAATTATTTGCTTCAATCGAAGACCTTTTATCTGTTAGAGTAAGTCCACAAAAATTGAAATTCCTTTCACTTGAAAGATTAGTTGCAGGTATTGATAACATACGCTTCGCTAAAATATAAAGTTTAGGGAAATTGTATTTATTTTGTGACCAAAATTCAAGTATCGGTTGAACTCTTATATCAGAATTTAAATATTTGTTTAATTCATTTGATTCTGGATCCAGTCTTGAGCTGTTATTGATGTCCAGTAAACCATTGATACAAAAATCTAATTGAGTATTATTTTGGTTAACATTTACATCAGTCGACTTTGATTCATGGCTTTCTATTTGTTTAAGCATTTCTTCAATAGATTTATAAACTTTTGTCTTTATTTCATTTGTGGCTAAATTGTTGAGATGACGTATTGGGTGATATAGAACTGATCCAACGTAATGAAGATCAGACAAAACGAATGCATTTTCAATATTTCTCATATAAATTGATTTGATTTTACAAATTATTAGTGAATCGTTTTCCAATTCTTCACAAAATTTAATCATTCGTTGTTTCGTTGGTAACACTAAATGAAATGTAGGGACAGATTCATGACATAAATCAAGTCTTAATGTATGAAAAGGACGTAAAAA
>JAQFZM010000060.1:0-63619 GCA_034695785.1 Galumna obvia
TTTGATAAGAAATTTCAATTTAAACGATTTTTAACTCAAAATATTGTAAAAATTGATAATTTTCTTTAAAAATTTGCCAATTTTTTCCAAAATTTTTTAAAAAATCTGTGCCGGCGCTTCGCGCCGGCCCCGATTTTCTTGGGGGGGGGGGGTACTATTTCTGATTTTTTCTAGGGGGGGATTTTGCCAATTTTGGCCTCGTAGGGGGGTATTCCCGAATACCCCCCCTTTCGCCATCCCTGCTTTAAAGTGATTTTATGTGATATCTCTGATATATATTTGATTTAAAGACAATTTGAATTATTTTTGTAAGTTTTTATAACGAAATATTTATCAGATAAAGGTGAGAAGGGTAATATTATGGAAATTGTCACTGGTCAGTAAAGGTAATTGCTCAAATTATTCATACCTTATTTACTAAATTTAGCATATTGTAATGATGAAGCTAGAACATTTGCTATATTTTACTGAAGTATAACAATAATAGTGACAAAAATAAAAATAATAAATATTACTTTAATTGCTTTAATAGTCAGACAATAAATTAAAAGCATTAAAAATGTCATTTATGTCATCAAAACATTAATTTAACTGATTGTTGAACTGAGTAAGGTTAGTTTGTTTTGCATTATTCAACTAATTAAAAATCATTTAATTAAATGTTTTGAGAATAGTTTGAAAAAAGTCAAGGCTTTGTATTTCGTCACTAAAATTAAATATAAAATTCATTAAAAAATTGATGACATTTAAGATGTCATTTATTAAATGTTATTCGGGTTAAAAACATTTTAAAAATTAGTTTCAATATTTCTTTTTTATTTTATAATTAATAATTATATGTTTTGATATTCAATTAATATTTTAGTTGACTTATACTTAAGAAGAAATTTTTGTTTAATAATTAAAGACATAAAAGATTTATTTGTGTCGAGTAATTAGTCTTATAATTAATAAATAAGAATATGTGTTACCACCTCTTATACGAAACCCACGTCTGTTCAAAAGGTATTCATTAAAAATAATAATATTTTATTTCAATTATAAAAGTATAGATACAAAGTTTGTATTACAAACATTAAATTAAATGACATAAACTCTAATTAATATAAAAAGTGTTGTAAAGTTAGCTTTGATTCACGTTCTCATAGTTTTCCAAAATTATTGAATTCTGTGTTTGAAAGCACTGAACAAATCTGTCAAAAGACTGTCTGAATTTGAGTCTCGATTTGAGTCTAGTCTTACTCTTTTTCTATCAATAGTTTTGGTCGATTATATCGCAATTGTGGGAAATCTCATCAAAACTCAACGTATTCTTGAAGTAAATTAATTGATTCCATAGAAACTGAATTTAATTATATGAGAAAAGTCTAAACTATTCGATCATTGATTCCAGACATAGATATTACAAATAAGACTCTTTTGGAGGAGAGAAACAACGGATAGCGAGAGATATAATGATGTCTAATAAAACAAGTTAACTAGTTAATTAATTATGTATACCATAATTGATTTGTGTCTGCTAACTTTACTCAATTAATAGCAATTGAAACTTAAATTTAGGCAAACGTTGCAACACTTCAAACGAGTGAATAATTGGCCAAATATTCAACTATTTATTTATCTACAGATAATATAATATAAATTGGGTTTAATTTGTTTATTCATTTAGAAATCAGAAATAACTTTTCCGGTTCTGATTCATAGCTTCAATCCTAAGGTTTTCAAAATTATTCAAATAAATAATACAACGAATAAATTGAATGAAATAAATATACATTTGAGTCAAGTTTTAATCATTTTCTATAAATTAACCCTTTTTTACAATTAATGGTTAGTTTTATCAAAGAATGATTGTGTCGTCAAACAAATTGAGATAATTTAAGTGATAGTCGTATAAAATAATTATAAGAACTGAGAAATTATTGCCATTAAGTAGTGGTTTAATCAAACTCTTATATATTCAGATTAATTGATGACAGATCTAAAAGTGGGTAATAATCAGTGTATCACAAGTTTTAATCGTTTTAAGTCATTTCGAAACAATTTTCTCACGACTATTGAAGAGAAGTGTTTTCAACTAAATTATTGTATATTTACTATAAAATTCCATAATTTCCAAACCCTTTCACACCCGAACTCTATGTTTGGGTCTGAACTAAGGAACTCAGGTTTCATATTCTGAAATAGTGCGGCGCGACTCGACTCAGACATAAATTTCTGCAAACAAATGCAAACTCACATTATTATTAACCTGTTATTTGTTTGAGTAGTTCTACAATGATAAGTGTCGGACCCGTGGGAACTCTACGCCTAAAAAACGTTATGCATTGACTCCGTTTACGCTAATATAGTAAAAGTGATAAAATAAAAGCTGAAACAAAAGATAAAATTATTAATAAAACAACAGAAACGAGAAATCATTTCTTTTTAACTCATAAACTATTGGATCACAATTTTTCAAAAGAAAATATATTCAATTTTTTTTTGTCAAAACATTGAGATAAGAAAAAAAACAAATATTTTAAGTCTTATAATAAGTCTAAATACTCATAATATTTGAAAGAATTTCAAATAAATGTCATAATTGAGAGCTCAGCCAAAAGATACAAATTGTGATAATATTTGTGTAATAAAATTGTAAATCTATTTGTAATTTTAAGCCGATATACAACTTATATACTTATATGTATATTTGTTTTGTGTGTCAAATGGTTTAAATATACCTTTTGGTGACAAATATGCCAAACAATTATATCCGTAATAATAAAATGACAATAAAAGAAGAGATTATTTCTTTTCTAATGAAAGTGAAGTAAAACTTCAAAAGTTTTTTAACAAAACATCGAAAGAATATTATATTTTACGGCTTAGGCTTTACCAGACTATCAGCCCATCCGATGCCACACTCATTACGACTTTGAGGAGTATATCATATTCTCGATTGCATTGAACTAAAGAACCAAACATTTAATGTATTCCTTATGTTTGGTTAGTATTAAATAATTGTTATTATGAGGTCATGAGAAAGTGTTGCCCCGACTCTAGTTTCAGATAAAGCGATACGATTATCACTTATGAAGTTATAACTTATAAGTGATATAAACACAAAATACTGCTAATATTATTACCATAGGCTCTTAATATGCTACCATGGTCATCTAACTTCTTTATTTTCTCATTTATAGAATTATTCTTTTTTATGATTTTATCGCTATTTTTATTATTTTAATTATATTTAATCTAAAGTATAAAAGTTTTGAAAACTAATAGGAATTAGAGTTTATTCTCATATTTAGTGAGAAGAGATCTTGGTGATTTGGGTATGTTATTATTATTTGGTGATTGCAGTTGGCTTTTAGCATCTAATCTATTTATGAAGTCTTTTGAAGACTTATCTTTTGCTCAAAGGATCGGTTCTATTGTTGGTGTAGTTTGAGTGACACTTTTCTCACATCTTTTGTCTTAAATAAACTCAAATTTTATTCTTGTGTTTCATTAGTCAGTACTAACTTTTCAATTGATTCTATAATTAATTAATTAATTTGTAAAATAATTTGTGGGAAAATGTTTTCAAAGAAGACTCGATTCGGAAATAGTCTTGAATTAAGTTTATTGTCTTTTTATACGATAAGTATTTAATTAGTTTTAATAAAATTACTTTTTATTGCATTTTATATTCAATAAAATATAAGAAAATAATTATTTTATGGATTAATGGCTTTTAAGACAAAGTCCACAAAAGGTTTGTTTAAGTATATATTTGAGGTTCATTTCAACTCTATTTAAATGTAATGTAATTTTTGACTAAATTTTAACACAAAAAGCATTTTTAGAAATTTTTATGAATTGGAAGTGAGGAGAGTCTGAGTGCGGCTATAATTCCTTTGTTGGTTAAAATGTGAACTCATTATTATCTGAAACCCCCAACACATGAAAGTGATATATATTCTGATCTCTACCGATATTTAAGCGAAAAATTTTTGTGTTTATTCAAACAAAAAATGAAAAAACTGTTCAATTGAAGGGATGAGTGTTAAGAGAAAAGGAGAGTCTATAATATCTATCGAATAAAACAAATGATCGTCACATCTGTCAAACTGTGTGTTGGCTTTTGGGACTACTTTTGACTGTCTGTGCAGTCGAGTGACTCATTCAAATGGATGCCGATATGGGAATTGACACATTGGCCCAGAGTTAGATAGTGTAGGACATTGTGATCACATTATGATACCACTCTGACAATGGGCTCAACATTCTGTTCACTTATTTGTTCACTTATGCGTTCATAGCATCCAATTTAATGTAAAGAAACTTCTGTTTAAAATACAGAAATAGAAATATTATATAATTCTATATAAATCTATATAAATGTAAAATTATTTGACTAATAATTTCTCGAATTAATCTCATATTTGAATATTTGAATGGCTTTGAGGCGAATATCATCGAAATATCGTTGAGTTTTGTGGTTATCTTCAATGCAATGACTCTTATTTCATATGTGAATTGTGACAAATGACTGCACAACTAATTCATAAGGAGAACAGATTTTGCTCCGACAGGACTTGTGTTGGATTTCTCTGCTCTCATTCATTCTGCAGTCTTTTGCTCTCCTAAAGTATAACAATTGTGGCTTTCCTTTCAAAGCACACGACATAAACCTAAATCCAATTAATTTCTCTCCATTCGGATAGTTTTAACTCAAATATATTTATACATCACTTATTCATTTCAATTGTGAAATATTCATATGTGAAATTATTTGTGATTTTTTTGTGTCAATTCTAAACATTTTTGAACGAAAAGACAATTTTATAAAAACTTTTAAAGACTAAAGACTTTCAATTCTCAAATTCCTTCACTTTTGAAAAGTAAGTCATTTTTATTTTATTTTATTTTTTATTAATTATCTGTTGTCTCGAAATACTTAATCTAATCGAAAGGTAAAGTTAAATGCAATGACTATAAACTAGCAAAATAGTAGATTCTACTGTGCTATAATTGGAACAAGGTTATATTGTCAACTATGGTTAAAACTTTTAAGCAAATGAATAAGCAAATTGAACCTTGCTAATGAACTGCTAATGAACGTAATTGTCAAAATTTGTATGCTTGGTAATTTTCTTTTTAATCAAAGTTTAGTGACTCAATAATTTGCGATTCATTTGTTATTTAATTGAATTTAAATGACTATAACTTTAATCAAAGGATTATTAATAACGAGTAACTTTTAATCGCTTTTTTTAATGATTTATAGTAATATTCATTAAAATTTAATGATTAAATGAACTTTTTATCGATTTCTTTATAAATTGAATTCATTGTAAACTCATTTCAAGAAAAGAAAAAAATATAATTAATTTGTTTGTTATCGAAGAGTTAATAATAAATATTTATATAAGTTTTATCTTATATTTTAATTCTAAGGACTAATTAAACGACATTTTTAGGTAAATTTTTATGTTTTTTAAACTTAATTCAAATTTAAGTATTTTTCCCAAATTATTTGATTTGAGTCCAAATATTACTCATTCAGAAATGGTTTAATTTTTCAGTCAAATCGGCGACAATTTTTGATAATATGTTTGTTTTAGATCTAAGACAGTCTAATGCAGTCGTATTTCTCTTTACCCATACATAGAGAAAGGTTTAGATTTAAGGGATTTGAATTCCGAGCTGAGGAAGATTTAAGGGGTGTTTTATAAAAATGCAAAATTGCAAAAAAATGCAAAAGATTTTTATATTTTTGTTCCCAAAAATACGAGATTTATCTCTCAAAACCGCTTTATTATGTGTTTTAGAACCGAAAAAATTATTTTCTCAAAAATTAGAATATTTTATATAATTGTCTCTTAAAAACACTCTCAATGAGTTGATATTTTACCTTAACTTTTATGGAAGTTTTTCCTATAAATTAATTAAGTCTTTGAAAATGAACTAGCAAAAACAAAATCAAGTTCATTTAATATAAAAGAGTCGAATTTAATAACTTTGAGATTTAATTTACCTGATATTTGAATAACTTATAATCTTTGGATAATTTCCAAACTTTATATTAAATGAATTGCAGACCATATATGACCTTAAATTGAATATTGAATTGAATTTATAGTATTCTATCAATAACTCACTAATAAATTTCGGAATTTTTATGACTCAACTCATTATAATATGACTTTTAAAGGAATTTTGCCCTAAAATTATAACTCTTTAATCCAATTAAAACCCTTTAATCCTTTAATTCAACGATAACTCAAATAATATATCTCTAAATTACATTAAAAACAAGTTTAGAATATAAAGAAATTGTGGAATACTTTTTGTTTGTCTCAAGTTTTGTGAGAAATTATGGACACTATTTATTAATCAATACTGGATTTATTTTAAAAGAGTTAACACAACTATTCCTAAGTTAAAGACTGAGAATTTGACAGAAAGTAAAACCATTATAAAGTGAGACACAGTTTGTGACTATTGACGGCCTTTAGAGTATGTCCTCAAATGGTTATTAAATTAACACATTTTAATGTACTAAACTTTAAAGGGTTAGTAACCCTAATAACCCCTACAATCCCGACAACAAACGAGAATGAAAAACACCTGATATGCAATTTTACACTTCATTTTCAGTGACTAAAGGTATGGAATTCAGTATAAAATTCAATTAACTTTTGCTAATTTGTTGATTATTTTCCAAATAATTGATTTTATTAAAATCATTTCAATAAATTTAAACTTTATTTTATTTAAATTCATTTAACGACAATTCATTAGAAATACTAATTTTGTTTGAATTTCTTTTCTTTTTAAATGCAAATAATTTTAAGTTTTTTTTTATAATTAAATTTTTAAATAATTATAAATCAAATATATTTAAGCGTTTAAAGGGAGTGGGAGTCTATTCTTATTTGCTTTTCATGATTATTGTATTTCCAACAGTTTTTTTTATTTAATAAAATTCATAAATTCTTTGAAATTGATTTTTGGCGCTGAAATTCAATACAATTCAATAGAAGTGATCGCTTTTTATTGTTATTGTCTAACCAAAAGTCGTTAAAATAAACGAGTTTTGATGATATACAACACTTCTTAAAGTTAGGGATGACCAAGGGCTCCTTCTCTTACAATGGGTTAAGAAAGAGTTCCACTTTGAAAGTAGTATATATTTAATGTTTTTAATGTTAATATAAGTAATAATAGTATATATGTTATGTTAATTAGATTGAATTAATGAATGTATCTTGCCAAATTTAAGGGAGTATCTGAAATATCCTCCCATTTCCATCTCTGCTTTAAACCTGTATTACCCACTTCTCTAATGGTTGCAATGTCTGAAATGATAAATTTGCAAGATAATCAAATAATCAGAAATTGAATCTAAATTCGATTATTATTCGAATCAATTAACCCCTCATTTAAATAAAGAAAACAAAAAATTGAAAATTATTTGATTTGAAGTTCAAAGACTACGGAAATTGTGGGTTAAAAACTGTGTTTAAAAACATCGTTAAATTCAAATAGTGTTCAATAAAAGGCGGATAAAAGCGTTTCAGATAATTGTTTGGATTCATTTAAAAGTTTTAAATTAATTGCGATTATTATTGTTTAGAAAAAAATTGAGGATTAAATTGTGATGAATGTGTCCAATGCCTGGAGAGGTGTGACTCTCAGAAATTTTGATTAGTTTTGCGTCTTTGGTGTGTCTGAGGGCACACACGAAAACATTTGTGATCGTCTAAATGATTGACTGTGAGCTCAACTTATTCTTTATTTGTGATTCAAAAGCGTGGAATAATAGCCCTGAGCTATGAATAGCTAAGAGCCTAATCATTAAAACAGCTCTTGCGATGATTAGTGCGGCTCTAACTCTGGTTATGGCCATAGCTCTCACTCTTGTCAGCTCAATATTTTCCGATGAGAAGTCACACACAAGACATTCATGAATGAATCTGAAGAGAGAGAGACACCGGTAGAAGAACCCGGTTTATTGTACTTTTCTTATTCTGTTTATGTCTCACATTTAATATCGTCTTAATATTGAAACTAATTCTCAATTCAGTTCTTTCTTTGTGTTTGAATTACTTTTTTTAAGATCAGAATCTAATATAAGTTTTATTAGACTCTAAGCAAAACTAATTTCCTGTAAAAGTAATGAAAATATAATACAAAACCATTTTCTTCGCATAAATTCTCAAAAATATTTCGTTATTTAGAAAAAGTATTTTTAGATTCAAGAAATTTGTCTCTTATTTAAGACACAATTCTTCGTATATACAGAAGAAATTCTTTGGCGGCTAATAATTTAAACATCAATTTTGTAAAATAAGCAAATGTTGTAAATTCTCTAATATTCAATGCATTGAAATATAGTTTTTTTGCTTTTTTCTCTGATCTATTGCTCGTTGAGTCAGTTATTTATTTTATCTGTTTTTCAAAAGTTATTCATTTTGAAGAGAAAGTCCTCTTTTGCTTAAACTCATATATGAGGCAAAACTAAGATATTTTCCACTTATTCTATGTCTGCCTTTAAATGTAAACTAAAAGCAGTTTATAATATAATATTTGTTACAAAAATTAAAGACAGAAAAAGTTACAAAAACTTTGTTTGAGAATCAAAAATATAAACATTTCTGTCGAGGAATTTGCAGTTCAGAGAATCAATTGAAGCCAAATATCACTAAATATCTCTCACAGTTTACATAACATCTCTTTCTTATGCCACCACTTTCTCAAAATATACACACTTTGCACAGCACTTGTCTCTATCCAACAAATTTTAAAGCAATCGTTAAATTATTAATTGATTTCGATTTGTAAACCTTTTAATAAATTGGGTCACAAAATATTACATCAATTTTTGCAAAAATTTCTAAAATTTAAAAAATGAGCAAATAAACTAAACTTGCAACCATTAAGACCATTATAAGCTTATCAAAAAAAGACTCTTTAGTTAATACTGTAATACTATTTGAATGTTTTATTCTTTATTTATTGCATTTTATTCAGTTTTGATAAATTTAAACATAACTTTCATCTTTTGATGAGAAGATCGCCATTCCTTTAGTACTCTTATGGCTTATTAATGATATTTTAGTTCTTTTTAAGCACTATTTATGTCATAAATTTGATGTAAATCTTCTTAAATGACGTCTTTTTAAAATGAAAACATTTGTAGAATATATTTTGATTTGATCCGTCTCTTTGGGTTCAGACTCTCTTAAATGACTCAATTGTTTATACATTAATCAATTTTCTCAATTAAGTATAACTTTCAACTAAGAAAAACATATTTTCATGGCTTTCATATTAATCTTTATAAAAGGAGAAATTCTCGACTCTTCCCCACAAATTCTGTTTTCAAGAACTCCCTTTACATTCATATAATAAAAGACTCACTTATTAAGTGATTGAATTCGCTTTGGTTTTGGGTTCAAATATTTTGAATAACATATAATCGTTAGCGTATAATAAGAAAATTATAATTTATAAATGCATTCCTAGAGATTAAAACTGAGGTCTGAGTCGAGTCGAGTCGAGCGAATCGACAAAAAGTGACTCAAAAATCATTGAATTGAAAAGAGAGACAACTTTTCTCTCATTTTTTAATTCAAAAACTGCTTCTCTTTTCATTATCTTGTGTTCAGTCGTTGGCCTGTGCTTTGATGAATACATAGCTTTAATAAGTGTCGGTTCGGTCCAACTGTTTGACTCTCGCTCTCCATATGTTGTCTTTGAATAGCAATCACTTTCACTTTTAATCACATATTTATATACAGAAATACATAAATAAAAAATTTTAATCTAATAATTAATTAAATGATTGCAAAAACTCTTATAAACAAAAATAACAATTATTTGCAATATTATACTTATTGAAGGGTACTTATTATAAGTTATCCGGGTATTTATATAAACTAAAAGAAAAAATATGATAAAAATTATCGCTTGAATTTTATACACCAATTTGTCTGAATGTGAGAAATGTTTTCATTTCATTTCAATTGTCTTTATTTAATGGTTTAATGAGTTGTTAGGAATTATTATTTTAATTTTAGTCCGTCTATTATTTGAACCCTTTTTTTGTCAGTTTATTCAAATTAAGTTCAGAAAAGAAACACTTATTAAGATTAAACTGTTTTATCAGTTTTATATTTTTCATTTGGTTTTATTAAAAGCCATTTCCAGTGGGAGTCGAATATAAATTTTCTTTTTATTACATAATTACTCGAAATTTCTTCGGGAAAGACAGCGATCAAAGAAAAGAAGGAAAATACTTGAGTTAGAGATAAGTTTTTAATGTTTGAATAAAATAAAACACTCGAAAGACAAAAACCTTTGATATGAAAAAAAATATATATAATCCATTGTCTGTCGGACACTACTTATGCACTCATTATAGTTATAACTTATAAGTGATATCTTATTTAATAGAAGTGAAGTCAAGTCAAGTGAGAAAATTCTTATAGAAATTATTTGTTAGATAACAGACAATGATATCAAAGCAAAAGCTATTTTTAAAACAAACTCTTAAAGACTTAATAATTTTCTTTAATTGATTCAAATATAATATTTCTCACGTTTTTTGAAATTTACTTTTTATTAGCAAAAAGTCATCAAATCATAGGATATGGGAAAAGACTTTTTGTTTAGACGACAATTTTTCTGATAATATCTGTGTCTTATCAAACAAGAAAAAAAATAGATGAGTAATATTGCGTCCCCTCTTTAAACACTATCTCATTCTTATATTTCAGTGTTGATTATGAAAATATGAATTCCACGCTATTCTATGACAAGTTTAGTTTCCCACGAGATTATGTCTGAGACAATAATTTTCTCTCGATTTTCATTTGTTTGGACCAATCAATTCATTTCGCTTTTAATCATAAAAACCAATTTTCTCTACATTTTTATTACTCATAAGAAATATATTAGACATTAATGACATTTTAGGCAATTAATTATTATTTCAGTTAATTAAACAAATTATTTAATATACTTATTAAGCCTTTAACTATTAAGTTATCAAGGGATAGTTTCCTATAAAAGGTTATCAAACTCTTTGATTTCAAGTGAAATAATTTTAGTTTTAATTAATTTATGAATTTATTTATATAATTAAATAAATTGAAGACTATTTAAAAACATTATTAATATTTTTGATAAAAACAATTTTTTTGAATCAAAAAAAATTATTCTTTTATATAATTAAATCAATGTTTGAAATACTAATCTCTAAAATTACTGATTTCTAAATATTTGGTGCAAATCAAAAGAAGTGCTAATCATTTGTTGAGAACAATTGACTTCTATTTTGAAATAATAATCAGAATCTCATAAATAATTTGTTTTCAACAAACGAGAAGTTATTACCACAACATTATAATAATTGGACACGAATTTGAATCCGAGTGTAGGACTAGTGCTCTGATTCCGTTTGCGTTCATTGTCTTAAATTCCACTTTAAGTCACATTAATTATTGTCTTATTTCCTAAGATTTTTCCGGTTAATCATTGGCAGCAAAAATAGAGTGACCTCACACATTGCAATTTGTGTGAAACAAATCCCGTATAAGCCTTTAATTTCCTCAATTTGTTGATAACTGAAAACATAAAATTTCAAATATTTTAAGCAATTATCAAAATAATACTAAAATGGAGAGATTGAGACTCTGATTATTTGAATGATTCTTTAAAATGACCATAACATTAATTAAAATTCCAAACTTTTATATTTTATCGCGATATTTGAATTTCGCTCAAATTTTAATCCAAAACTAAAGATTAAATAAAAAAATGTTGAAAGAAGTGGTTTTGGATTTAATCTAATATAAGAAATAATAATTGTTTTAACGCCAAAAACAAAGACTTTTAATCAATTAATGTGTAATTATTATTCGAGTCCTGTCGTAATAAATTTCACATTAATTTCATGGCTGAGAAAAGTCGATAATTGGTGAGAAGATTCGATTGAATTTTGTTTCACCATTTACTTCATTTTCAGAGCAAATGATAAATTATTTGCCATATTATAAGAGATGGCAAACTGTAAGCCAGTCATAGGATGTCTGCATGAATTAAGTGCAACACTGCTATTCCTTTAAGGCACAGGCATTTGGCACCGGAATTGCGCTTATGATGAGCTCTTAAATCTTCTACCGAATTAGTTATTCATTTATTTGAATTGGGGACCACTTCTTATATGATACTTACCATACCTTTAAGTCCTGAGGCGTTATATCATTCTATTTGTCATTTTTGATAAAATAGTTTCTTATTCTTCTTTTTTAATATCGCTTTTCAATCACTTCAGTTGATCGACAACTTTATCGTTTGAAATAACGAATTGTTTTAGATTTGAAGGACATATGAATTGTTAAAATAGTTTTCTTAAATTCCTTTCAATTTTATTAAGTGTTTATCAAAAGTTCAAAATGAATGTAAAGTCAAAACAATTTTAATTTTAAATGAATTAATTGAATAATCAATTCGTCCATTAAATTGAAGTTTTCATAAAACAAATGCTCTTAAAATTTCAAACATTGAAAGCATTGGAAGCACCGGAAAAGTAGAAATCCTGTCAACCATTTTTCAGATAATTTATTCGACAGACGGTCTCTGTTTTAGTTTTCAAACTTTTAAAGAGAGCTTAAAACATATCTTTACAAAGTTTGCAGGTTATTTATTTCACTCAAAAATAAATTTTAATTATTTCGTTTATATTTTAATTTACAAGAGTATTTTTCTCAAATCTTTCAAGATTAAAATAGTCTTATCTATTTAAATAAATTTTAAAGAGTACTTAAAATAATGAATCGACTGTAATATATTTAAATAAAATAGGCAGGAAACAATTAAAATATTGCTTTACTCATTTATTCTTCTCTTACATTAAAAAACTAAAACTTTTCTCATATATTGTGTTTTATGTGCTTGCTTAATTTTAAAAAGAAATGCCTTTCTTTGGGTCAGATATAAGTTATGGAATTGTCCGTCCGGTGTCGCCATTGATTTCTCAATGACTTACAAATAAGTTTCAAAACTTTATAAAAATATCTCATATTTTGAAGAAAAGTTCCAAAGATTTGAAATAATTTAAGAAATTTTGAAATTAATATTAAATTTTCATTCGTTTGGATTAAAAATATGTTATAAATCAAAAGAAGAATAAAAAGGAGAAGTGTTTGATGTGATCCCAGAATATTTGAGTTGAAGTTTCGTTAATTCTATTGTATTGAGAATTTCTTATTTGATTGCGAACATAAAAACTGGTCTACACTATAATAATTGACATCAGAGCTGACATAATGTCATGTTATGTCAAATTAGGTCACGTCAGACCTGCCTCTCATTCCTATCCATTTCACACGAGATTCCCATTTGATTTGATGGCACTTCAATTGAAAGTTTGGCATTTGAAGAAAAAATGCTTTCAATTTAATTTTAAGGTGTTTTCCACAATTCAGAACACAATCCATAACACAATTTAGAACCAAATTCCAGAAGTCATTCGCTTGAATTAAACCACAAGACATTCGCCACACGCAGACATCCCATTCACTCCTCAAATGAACAGATCTTTAAAGAATGGAAAGAGGAGTGGATATCAATGGATATCAAGTTTCACATACGATCTAAAAAAATTTGTTCAAAACTTTTCTAAATTATAATTTAGTTTTTTTTCTGTTTCTCTCACATCAACAGAAAAGGGAAAAAATAAGATATATTTCGTGAAATACAGACTTTCTATTAAAGAAAATAATGAATTCGAGTAAATTTTTAATTAAATTCTCGCAAATTATATCTCATTTGTCTTTATTGTTATTTCTTCTCAAATGAATGTTCATAAGAAGCCGGTGTTGACAACTTTATTATATGAACCTAATTAGAAATAGAGAAACTATTTTAATCTTTTAAATTTTAAGAGATATTATATCTAAATATAAATCATTGATTGTATTTTGTGTTTGACTGAATTCGTCATATGGAGGGACATATGGACAGGAAAGGAAACCCAGAAATAAGAGAAGGATGACATAGACTCAACGGAAAAAGCATTTTTGACGACACACTTGAGTTTTACTCACACTTTGAAAGAAGGACAGGACATTTCATTCACAAAAAAGTTTGAAATGTTTGACCAAAAGATTGGTCTTTTAAACCTCATTTCTCAAACGTCTGTTTCATTGAGAATAACAGTCCTTCCATTAGAGGACTTCTAAAGAAATTTGCATTAAGAGTGACTTCATTTCTTAGATCAGACTCTAATTATTTGCTGGAAATACAGTTTTAATGGCATTTCTTGAAAGAGAATAAATGAAAAGTTTTTCTTATATAAGAAGTGATAACTTATCTAAAGTGACGGTAGAATTGATGCTAAAAACAGAATTTTCTTCTAAATTTCATACTTTTATTCATTGAAAGGACGGGACCACCAAAAAAGTTACTTCTCTTAGAAATAATATTAAGTAAATTAGACTCAATTTTTCCCTTAACTCAGAAAAAAATAGATTTTCATTAATTAGAGACTGAAAGACAACATTCTTTTCATAAGTTTTTATATGAATTCTTTAATTTTGCGGCAAATGTTTGAATTGAGAGAACATTCTTTAAATAAATTATTTTTTGAATATTTTTTTTTGTTTAAATTTTGTTTTTGAATTTATAATTCGTTTATTAAATGAAATCAACGCTTTATTTAAGGGCTTTTCATTTGCTTTTTACTTAAATATGACTTCATTTAGTGCTTATTTTAACAAAAATCAATTTTTATGGTTAAAAGGTTAACCAAGTAATTAACTAAGTAAATAAGCAAGTTTCAATTCTGTCTGAAATATCCACTTATTCTTTCATTACTTTTTAAGAGATGTTTGACTTTTATTCAATTTTATTTTGAAGTCTTTGACAAACAAACATAAGTTGAAATCAAAAGTGACTTTTAATCAAAATCTTTCAACAGATATATGACTGAATTTTTGAGAAAAACTGCGATTAAACGATAGTTTGTATTAATTGTATGTAAACATAACCATAAGTTACTCACATATGAGACTCATTTGCTTCAAACTTATGGTTTAAAGAAAAAATATGTTTCATAAACTGTTGTATATTTTGTTTTTCTTACATAAAAAATGAGAAAATCTTAGACTTATGTGCGTCAAAATGTGTGATTAGCAAATGCACCAGCATATTTTACTAATGCGGGAATGCCATTACTCAGATCTAGACTAAATCAATGATCTCAACAACAAATTTCCTTTCAATTATTCAATTTTCAAATTTCACTTTTGATAAACACATAGTTTTTTGTTGACATTTAGAAAGCATTTATCACTTAATCGATGAAATATTGTCTGAAAAGTCGGGATATTTCTAATCGATTTAATTAATGGAATAAAACTTTACATTAATTTTATCTAAAAAATGATTCATAAAATGATATTCGTGTGTGAATTACAGCTGTAATGAAACAGAAACCGAATAATTGACTAATAATTGAATCAATTGTTTCTATCAGTGAATCAATTCTGAGTTTGACGTAAATCTGAGCGAAAAACAATTTCGCCTTAAAAGTATACAAAACAGTCGATTAAATTTCATTTGTTAACAATAAATAGAAAAATCTGTTCTCCAAAAACTATACATAATTGAAAGAATTTGCTCTAATGAACACATACTCTGCCATTACGTCAATATTAAATGATAGACCGCTTCTCATTTCAGTTCTCATTTCAGTTTTTTATATATTCCACATAATATAATAAACTTAAGTCCAGTCAGGGATACCAACGATATTTATTTTGGAAACCATTATTTTATTCCAATAAACTGTTTTTTTGCGCTGTAAAGCACTGTAAGCACTGAATAATTTAGTATTTATTACACACTTTATTACAGCGAACGTTAGATTTAGAGTGAAAATGGCTTAATATTAGTGATACTGAAGAAAAGCCACAATAAATCCTCCATAAAATGATTGTAACGATAGCCCAAACTTAGCTTTTGTTCTCCAGTCCCTCAAATGATATATTATATGCTATTTTGTATCTAAAATATTGGGCACTAAATAATTGTGTGGTTAATAAAATGCAATCATATCGTACAAAATCATTTACATGAGGGCGCGCACCACCCACTTAGCACCTGGACGTCCATACTATCTAGCAAAGGAAGGGGGCTAAGAGGGGCAGGTGAGGTGATGGAGAGGTAGTGGTGAGGTAATGGCGAGGTATTGGTGAGGTATTGGTGAGGTATTGGTGAGGGTGCTCTACTAATTCCATATACTCTGATTTGCTTCATATACCATATCCTGTAATTATATTCGAAATATAATTAATAAGAGAAGAGAGTTATCGATTCATAAAAACTAATTTGAATACTATTTCCAATCTGTTCTTCATTAGAGGAAAGGAATCAAATAAATCTGTATTTTTTGTTGAGAGCGTCTGTTATTGAGGTTATGAAAATTTATTGGACCGAAAGAAAGAGCAGATATTTTTTGTTGTGTTTTATGAATACCTTTTTTAGAGTTCACTTTAATTGTATATCAGTCTAACGGTTAATGAAAGCCGTAAATCAAAATTGGAAGCAATAAATTTGGTTTTAATCTTCTCATTATATCTACTCAAAAGATGAGAGTTTTTCAAAGTTTACTCTTTTGTTCGAATGAATACAAAATACAGATATATCTGAGCGCTCAGACCTTTGCTCTTAAGCCAACACTTTTTGTCAGAACTATTAAATATAATTTCCATTTCATATATTTAGTTGAATAACAATTTGTCCAAACATTTTGCAGATGTTCTCGACTTTTGATTCCAAGAGTTGAGTTCAGTCTCCGCTCTAAACAATTTTTATGCTCTCAAAAGAGGTTATATAATGAATTGCGTTCAACAAAAAATTAATTCAGGAAAGGGGCAAATGGACGCACACACAGTCAGCTTCAAAACCTGATAAGTTATGTTCGAAATCGACTTACATTCAGCTCACATACAATTAAATAATTGGTTGTCATTATTTGCATCCATTATTTACATTAGTTTTAAGTGTAGTCCAGGTGTTAACTACGATAACTACTATATTTCCTAAAAAGACTTTAAATTATTTGAAAAAAACACTAAAATATATTTTTTTATTTCGTATTTTTATTCATTAAATGTAAACTTTGAAAGTTTATCTGAAGGGCTTTTTCTGAAAAATTATCTGATGGTTATTCCATCTCTTATGAAAGCACCTGGAATTCTAAGTGCTTCAATTTTAAGTCATGTCTCTTTGGACTCATCCATATCGACGTTTAGTCATTATTTCTTTAGTAGTCATCAGATCCTCTCTTCTTAAGAGTTGAAATGAGAGCTCAACTGAAAGTCTGTTCGGTTGCAAAACAACAACTAATTGTTCGGACAATGATTTAGAAGAATAAGTGGAAATTTAAGAGTTTTAGGGAAACCCTTCCACTGTATCAGAATTAAGAAAAGAGAAAAATCTGTTTGACTTATGTTTTGCTGAAAATATTGTGATTGTGTGCAGAGATGTCTTCGCGCACATGCATTGAACAAAAGTGTGTTCTGCAGCTGCTCTTATGCTCTGCTCTTATATTCTATTATCATATGCTCTAAGAGTAAGCTTAGAATCACAACAGACACACACGCGTTAACCTAAGACGACGCGTGTTGTGCACGTGCCTAACATTAATGGGCACAGCACTAATATACTGTCCCGACCTTTACGTGAAGAACAGATGTGCCGGTGCTCACAGTTTCTATGCTCTTAGAGTAAGGCTTCTTTGCTCTTAATAAAAAGGTCTGTCGTATATCTAAGACAAACAACGCGGTCGTATTCTTTATATGCAGGTCCCTTACCCTTATATGCCGGTACCTAAAGCAGAGCCACAACCAACTGATGCATACGCCTCAAGGCTTTTAGAATAAAAACTCAATTGTATTGTGATTTTCTGTATTCTGTATACAAAAATCGAGACATCCATCGCTTAGAATATATTCTGAAGTCAGACCTCAACTAAAAAACATATTATGAAAAACACTTTACATCTGCAGTCCATTCATTTTCGCCGCAAAACTTATTTTTAAAATTTATATTTTTCTTATTTATTCATAAAATATATTCATCTGAATATAAACTCAAAAGTTTTTATGAATTTTATTATCAATTCTTTTATTAAAAAAAATGAAAGCAATAGTGACCAAGAATATTTTACTATAAAATTTTAAAGTCTTTAATTTGACCCAAATTTTAATTTCATTCAAATTTAAATATATATTTCTTCAAATAAATGATATTTTTATCGATTTTTGCTTTCAATGAAAGAAGTGATATAAGCATTTGTGCGAACTTTCAGGTGTTTATGAGATATTATTATTGATATAATTTTAATGTTTAATTTTATCATAACTTCTATGAACTCAATTTTAAGATATGATAACATTTATTCGGAAATTTTATTCATATTTTTGAAATCGATTTTATTTTTATTTCGTTGAATTTCATTATAAATAGAATTAGAAGAAAATAAAAACTAAAATTTGAGGTAAAAATTATGGAATTATTTTATGAATTCATATCTAATTCATTACACAATAGAAAGGATCGATATTTTCAGTTTGAGTTCAGACAAAATAGTTATTATTTAACTGAAATTTCAGACTTTAATCCTTTAATATAGTTTTAAGTATTACTTTAAAGTTTAAACCATAATTATATTTTTATAATAAATGGAAACCTTTTGTTGATATAATTAGTTTGAGAACAATATATTGAAAAGAACTGCAAATATTTTCTGCAAACGTTTGGCAAATGATTTGAACAAAATTAGAATAAAAGTGTTTTCTCTGAATAAATGGATAATAAGTTTAGAAATGAATTTTAAAATTAGTATAACAATCATATCTCGTTAAGTGTTCAACGAAGGACAGCACCTCTCACTCTTGCAACAAAAACAAGGAAGCATGTGTTTTCAGTTAGACTAGAATCTAGCACAAATGCCTCTACACTTTGGATGCGATTTTACGATCCAATGTTATGGTTATTAGTCTATTAACTGCTAATTCATGTCTATAACAGCAATTGTAGACTAAATGCAATAAATTAAAGAACAGAATATTGTATATAAAAGTATAGAATTTGGTGTCAGACGTTTTTCTGTTAACCGTCTTATCGACTTATCATTGACTGTCCTTGAATTATACCCATAAACGTATAGCACCGGTCAATTCGTGTTCCAATTTTATTGGAGTTGCATTTCGTGCCATATCCTCAGCTCTGCTCTCAATTGTGGTTCGGTTGAGTCGCTGTTCATAATTATAATTACGTTATAAATAGAGATTCACTTAATTAAAAGTTAAGGCAAATCTTCTCTCAGCCTCTGCTTATGTCTCGGTTTGTGAGTAGAGTTACCTTTTCTTTTTGGGTCCTTATATTCCAAACGTTAGATTAAATCATTTATTCTAATCTAAGCAGTGCTATAGACATCGGGCACCGGCAGCTGCAGCCACTCTGACTGCATCCAAAGCACTCAACAGGACGTGTTTCTAATATTCTGTTCCTTTGCTCAACACCTGGTCAGGGCTTTCGTTTGCCGATATATTTAAGATATTATTCGCTTAAACTGTTAAAAGCCTTCAATTTCTTTGATTAAATTGAAGTGTTTGTAACCGCAATCAAAATCAATACAATAATAAAATTGATATTAAAATACTTTAAGTAAACGAATATCGAGACTATCATTTGCTCACTTCTTTAGATAAGTCTTAAGCAACTTCTGAAGTAATAACAATAACACTAAGAATATTGTAATACAAGTATTAAAAGTTAAGAGAATTACTTATTTCAAAACAGATGGTATTTATTTTCGGTCGACCAAAGAGTAAATAACTATATAATCGTTGAGTAGTTTTGACTTAACTTTGCTTAAAATCTTAGACATCAGACGAGAGGCTGAAAATAAACTTCACTCTTATCTTCATATTATTCTTGAATTATAAGAATATTTGATTATTTTTCTATTCGTTTGCTTTAAAACCACATTTGATTCAACAAATTCTCAAACAAACGGAAAAAGTATTATATAAGAGTCAGAACTGAAACTTTTATTTAAAACAAATTTAAAACTTTTGTTTCATTCAATAATAAGAATTGTCTGTAAACAGGGGTTAATAAGCAGTTCGTCTGAAATCATGCAAAAGGTGTGCGCTTTTGTTTTGTTCGTGGAATATGTTTTTTATGTTACGAAAAAAAGCAGAACCCGGTAAAGCCCGGTGTTCTCTATTTCCCTATTATCTCCTGTGCAGGTGTTATACGTCATAAGGATAGTATAGCACACGACACAACACAAGCAAACAGTTATAAAGTTAACTATCGATACATTGCAGTGCATTAACTTTGATATTAGACTAACTTTTTGTGAGTAGAAGTCAAACAAAAAGTAAAGCATTTTTTTAGTTGTGATCTCTTTTGATGTAATTTTGACTCCGAATCGTTTGGTGTTTATAACCGACAATTGAGGCACTGATTTCCGTCCGTTATTTAATACAACTATACATCGTTTTTGTATCGGAGAGTTATATCTGGAAGGCGTGTCCTCTCAACAAATATTTTTTTTGTTTAGTAATTCTCTATCAAAGGGTAAACAGAAAAGAGTTTTTCCTCTTTATTTGAATTCAAGTTCAAAAAACTCGAACTAATAAAATGATAGATTTGAGGCTTAAAATCGATTAATTCCTAACTTTTATATAAAATAATTTGTGACACATTTATACACATTTATTAATCGCTCAAATAAAGAGAAAAATTCTCTTCTCTTGGGAACCGGAAAAATTCCACCTTGATCGAATTTTATTTTTGCCCTAGTTCAATATTTTCCTGAATAGTTGGGACTGACTTCAGATCTTAAATATTAATATAATAAGTATCATGTGTATGTATCTTGCTCATATTTTAAGATAATATAGTTTTTTAAAAAGCGATTCAATCAAATATTTTATTCATTAAAATGAGTTCAGAAGTTATTGCTCTCAAAAAATACATTTATTTATCGGATATAAGCAAAAGTCAAACAGTTATTATCAGGAGTAGAACAGGTGTCGGCCACGCGTTTGTCTCAAGTATTTCAAAGTTTTATGTCTGAAATATATGGTCGATATAATCGAAATACAACACAAGTCTTCCTTTGCATAAGTAGTGAACGCATGCAATTCCGTTCAATTTCCTCATTTGTTAAACGTTAGCTCAACTCCGTTTGAGAGCATTTTATTAATCAAACTCTTGAAGCAAACCATTGAGGAGAAGATAAACACTATTTAATGCATTGTTTTAATTGTTTTGCATTTGAGGCAAAGCAGAAGACTATCTCTACTTAATTACTGAACGCATAAAACAATTTTATTATTCATTTGTAATTTTAATGAATTCGAAACTAAGAATATTATACACCAAAAGTTAGTTTTGGGTTATTCACTGAAAAGTGCAAAACAGCTCTTAATTGGGAAGTGTTGTTCCGCTATTGTTTTGAATATGGTTTGGATGTCAAGCATATAGTGTTCAGTGAAGAGTGTTTTTGGTTGAGTCGCTATCAAAACTAATTTCTAAATCTAAGCTATCGATCGACAGCCATCTGTCTCTATGTTTGCATTTAACACTTTTATTCTTCAAGTGGTTCTCTATGTCATCATCTGAGCCCAAAGTCCAATACAGCTCTCGATATGATTTTCGCAGAATTGTTACTTCACTCGACTGTTATTCTCGATTTTATGTGATTTTCAAACGTTTTAATCATAAAATTTAATTTTCATTCTCTCGACTTCTATTGAATAAACTCTTGAATTTTATATACGAATACATAAAAAATTATATTTCCTCGAATACAATGAGTCGTCTTTTATATATACTTAGGTAAAGTCACTCAGTGTAACTGATGTCATAAAGATGCCTGCTCATATTATTAGTTTATTGCATGTTTGATAGAGCCAACTGTCCACTATTTATATGTTGGTCATTCTTTTTGGAAATCATTTGTGCTTTTATTCTCTCCTTTTATTATTGAGAAATGAATTAAAGTAAAGTAAAGTAAAGTATTGGACAATATTTTCAATCTATTATTTGTCGCCTTTTATTCATATAAATGTCAAGTCTTTTAGTGCACCGCAGGAACACTGCAAAGACTGCAACAGCAGATGTCAAGTCCAAGAAGTCATGGGTGAGGCACTGACTTTAGAGTAAGAGTTTTGTACACATCTCTTGTCATTTTCGGGGCTCAATATTGAACTTAAATCATAAATCCGGTCCTCTTAAAAAAGAGACAAATTTATTGATATCAATGAATGTATTGCTTATAAAATATCATTTTTTCAAAACGTTTTTTAATTTGAATGAATTGAATCCTAATTTTGAGGGCATATGTGTGTCATTCAAGTAATTTTTGATGGATTTGATTCTTTATTTTCGCTTCAATTCATATCTATTTTCTAAACAGAAATTCGATTCTAAGTTAAGAATCCATTAGTTTTTAATCTAAAAAATGGATTTCTTTGAGATTATTCAACACTAGAAGTAAACGTTAGGGTCAGCCGTAAATTCTTTTAAACTAAAACATAACATATGTTTAGTATTTGAAATTTGTTGATATTTCGCCAATTCATGGACTGAAATATTTGTCTCTATTTTTTACTTTCTCTGAGTATAGACTTCCCTAATTTCGTCAAAAATGGCAATAGTTTATTACAGCTCAAAGTTTTGGTATTTCTTTTTTTGCTTTAACTCACATTTGCTTCTGTTCTACGAAAAAAAGTCATATTTTCTTTTTAGAGAAGTTCTCCCAAAGGAAATGGGATAAAAAATAGAGTAAATCTGTGCAAGAAGTGAGCGATGACTATGTTTTTTACATAACTTTCCTTTGGTTTTAAAGCTGAACATATTTTCCGCTTTTTTTTGCCTAAAAATATAAATACATTTGAGATATAAAATGTAATTTAAGTCACAATTTCTCGATTATAGTTCTCAGAATAAACCGCATAAAAACAGATATAATATTATTCTCATCAGAAAAATCATAGTTTCAATGAAATTGAAATCGGATTTCAAACACATAAACAAATGAATAAAAGGAAACTCAAAATAAAAGGTTTTTCTTAGTTTTGGCAAAATCTAAATTTAAGGCAATTTTTCACCTGTTTTTCTCACAAGAAAAAAAAATTAACAAAACTTAATACTCCGGACTTACAATACTTACAATACACTCCTCTCAATGAATCTCCAAATACGTGCTCCAAAGGCGCGCCCCGAACCGTACGGCTTTTTATGGATGGATAGCTATCAATTGAATCGTAATATACCATATATTGAAAATTTAAATCTCCTTCTTCTTTATCCGGTGCTCTCTCTCTCTCTCTCTCTCTCTCTCTCTCTCTCTCTCTCTCTCTCTCACTCACTCTCCCCTAAAGAGGATGGGTTTATGATTTTGAGAGAAGAACACAATCTTCGGTCAATTTTTTCAGAGCGTCAAAAAGAAATTGTCCCAACACTGAGAAGTGTGTGCGGAGAGTCTTGTCTCGATCTTTTCCGTTGCTAAAGTCGAGCGCCCGACACATCGTTTCTTTAGCTCGACTTCACGAGTTTCCTGTCCAGATGTCCTGCACTGCCATATGAGAGCACTGGAGAGTCACACTCAGCACACAATCGAGATTTATATACATCTTCCGCTTGCGATCAACTTTTTTTAGAACAGATATTAGACTCTGATATCAAAAAAGTGTTTTAAACTTTTAGAGCAAAGTCTTCTCCGATGCTATTCGTTGTGAAGTCGACTCCTCTTTTGATTACATAACCGGTGCCTCAAATTTGTTTTCACAAATGAAATTCATTTGAAATATTTTTCACTTTTTTTCTACTATTTATTCTGGATTTAAACCATAGTCTTGAAGAGGAAACAGTTGCCGTTTCCCACGACATCACAACTCTTTGTAGTTTCCGTTCTCTCAATGATTTTAAAAATATACCACTTTTTAATGCAATGAATAAATTTTATATAATATTTACAAATAAACAGAATTACCATTGAATTCATTTTTGATAGAAATGTTCCTTAAATTAATGATATTTTTTGGTTTTATGTTTGCATTTGAATACTAAGCGATCATTAATTTCTTATTCATATATTTTATTTAATTCATTACAAAATAATAATTAACTTTTAATTTATTATCTGATGAACAGTGAATACAAGTTTCTATTATTTTCATGAATAAACTTTCACCGATCATATCATTATTAATTCTGACCACAAAACGAGATTTTAATTGTTTTGTTATTTTATTTGTTTAGAATAAAAACTATTTGAAAACATTGAAAACTTGTTTTAAGTGAACTAAAGTTTTCAGAGGTATTTGTTATTTGTTAACGGATTCTAATATTTTTTATGTTAACAATATTTTCAATAAAATAATTATTCTTTAATAGTATTGTTATATAATATAATATTGGGTGGAGTTGTGCTCCAATATTATTAAAATGAGCCATAATTTATGTTTTATTCATTAGACTCTTATTCTTTTCCACAATTGAATAAAATATTCAAAAGCCGTTTCATAGAAGAGACAAGAATTTATTGAGACATAACACCAGATAACTGTTTGAATAGTATTTCTTTAAATGCTTTTAATTATTTTCACCTAATATTGATGTCTAAGATTTGAAGAACACATTTGAATTCATTTGAAACAAGTCTTGTCTCACTTTCTGAACAATCGTACAAATTATCATTTATTTCAAGTATGTTCCCGAATGACATCTTTGTCAAACAAATGCCAAGTTTACATTTTCAAAAATATTTGATAAGAATCTCAAATGAATGCATCGATAGTTGTGTTTAATAAAAATTATTGTATTTCGAAATAAATACTAATTAGAGATCTTAAGTGAAACAGATTTTAGTGAGACTTTTCCGATGTGTTAACTCAGAATAAATCTGATAACAAATCAAAAATAAGTCTTCAATCAAAACTGATTTCCGCTGTAAAAAGTTTTTAGTGTTATTTCACTGTTTTGTTGAAATCTTTTATTTTTCATTAAATAACAGCAAAACATTTTCTCAACAAATTTTTTCATTCATTCATAATATATCGGTTTATATCGATTGCTGGTTGAGATAAGAATTCTTAAAATAAACTTGAAAGTATAAGTTCTTTAATATAGTATTAATAGACCTTGATACATAGTGCCTAACAATTTATATAACAGATTTTATAATAAATAAATACCTATCGTTTGACTCATATTTAGTGCAAACATTGGTTTGAATGAAGAATAGAGTGAAAACTGATTAACAAAAACCAAAATTCTGTTTATTTAAAACTTTTCATAAGAATTATATAAGAAAACACATATTGTAGTCCATATGTGTATAAAAAGGCGAATTACAAATAAAAGTAATGAAGTGTTAGTACTATTAGTATTAGCAAATCTAATGCCTTATTTATATTATAAGTCTGCCTTTAAGTCTTACCCTTACCCTTAGCACAGATGGTCGTAAGACCTGAAAATTATTTAGTTTCTGATGTATGAAAAGCCAAAACACCTTTGATTTAGTTTTTTGAGTCATAGATCTGTTTATTTGCGAATTTGATTTTCTCTTAAGGAATATAAATAAAAGCATTAAAAAAGTTATGTATTGTAATGTTGAGGACAGACAACGTACCACTTGTTATAATCATGTGTCCCAAAAGTGCTTATTTCCAGTATTGCCGGCTGTGCAGTCGTTTAACCTCAGTCTCTAACTGATACAAGACTCACATCCAGATGTATGGCAGAGAAAAACGTCTTTTGAAGAGTGCCTCGACTTTAGTTCTCTTAGTTGTCTAGTGCTGACTCACTCACTCCGAGGAAATCTTTTCAATATAAATGTCTTTTTATTTATGATTTTTAACAGATTCTCACTCTCTTAGGGAGAGGCAATTCACTCAATCACATCTCCCATATATCTTATGTTGTGCTCACCTATGGATGTGTATCGGTATCTAAGTTTCGTATTTTTGTTGAGTCGATCGCATCTGCAGTTTTTGTGGCACTACTTCTCAAACTCATTGATAAAGTAATACATAAGAGAGAGAAAAGGAGAGAATGGGAGGGAGAGGCACAGAGAGAGACCTAATGTGTTGGAAAAGTTGCCCCTTCATCAGAACCAGCGCACACTAAGACCCCTCAGCACCAGTTCCTCGCAATAGATTGGGTTCTTATTTCTTTTGCTTATCCCTCACTTCTCTTTTCCTTTTTATATTCTTTTCACTCGACTCTCTTATTCTGTTCCGGTGCTCATTGCCAGCAGCAGAGCAGCCGGTGTTGACGCGTGCAACGTGTTGTCAAGACGCGTGCTGAATGTTCTGCATGTGCTGCCTGTGCTGTGCCTCAAAAAGACAGCTGCCATTACTTGCTTTTAACATATTGCTGATTACGAAAATGTTGAGACCCCCTCCACTTCCAATGAAATGAGGACTGGGGGGGCTCTTCTCTAAAAATTTAAAACTGACGGCACGTGCCGTCAGTGCCGACATTGTGTGACTTTTGATTATGTTTAGGCCGAGCCGTGCGCCCAATCCTATGAGTAATGCAATACATTTCAATACATTGTTGTTCGACAAATTCCATCACTCATTCACTTTATATCATTCCTCTGAATATACTATTTATGTCTTAAATGAAAGTTAATATTCAAATAATATTCAAATAATTAATTCATTGAAATGAAGAGAACGTATTATTTCAATCTTTGCTCCAAACGCTACTATTTTATCATTTCGTATATTTCAAGTGCAGACATAAAGTCTTTTAAAGAGAAGCACAACATATGTTTCAATTATATTCTTATCTCAAATATTTTGAGCCAACATTTGAGATAAACTCATGATTTTGAGTCACAAAATTATAAATGAAATAAAAACAAAATAAATATCGAGACTTAAGTCTATTTAATTTTTGGAGCAATTCTTTATCAAACAATTGGTTTATCGTTCAGTTGATTGACTCACTCTTGGAGTCAGTGTTCGGGAAATCGATTTCAGTTCAATTCTTGTTCTAAACCGAGAAAACAGAATGACCGGGGTTTAAGTTTTTACGTTTCGTTTAAGAACTCTTATATTACGTTTCGATTCTTCTCTGAAACCAACTATTCTTTTAAATTTTCATAAAAGAAAGGAAATGGGAAATGGGTTGTGACTGTTGTGACTGTTGTGACTCTGGTCTCTACTATTGATCGATTCGCACTATCGCTACTAAACCCGAGAGAGAGAGAGAGAGAGAGAGAGAGAGAGAGAGAGAGAGAGAGAGAGAGAGAGAGAGAAACTTAGGCCAAGGAGACAGGTGTGCACTGGTTCATGGATGTGACAGCTGCTCTCTGTATCTTAGAGGCCGAGCGAATGCAGTGCTAAGGAGCAAAGGGCCCAAACACACACTCCAATAGGAAAGATGTCCATAAGTTTGAGTAGTTTTCGCTTTACATATGTTTAACGAAATTTATTCATTTACTGATTATCGATAATAATTGGGACACTCTTTTCATTATTTACTATTTTTTTCAATATAACCATAGCTTTTATTGACTTCTTTGGCCTCAAAATAATTGACTCTAAATGAAAAACTAATAAACAGATGAACAGATTGCGAGTATGACATTAGACTGACCTTATTATCACTTATTTTCATTAATGAATTGGAGAAAATATCATTTGATTCGAAGGCATAATATTATTACTCATTTAATATTCTACTGGTTTTTAATGAAAAAAAATATTTTTAAAACATTTGGTTCAACTCAAAGGGTATTATTTGAGTTGAGTCTGATATTGAATGAAAGGTTAGCTCCGATATCACATCCCTTTCAATTGTAAAATCGGTTCAGCTCTTGGGTTACAGAATAATACTCAGAATAAAAGAGAAAAGAAAAGAGAGAAAAGTTTTTTCTTAAAATTTCGGTTTAGAATTATAAGTGTACGCACGCGTTCTCCACACAAGAATCAATTGCGAGGGGACTCAGAACTGGTGGCTATACAGCAGTCTCTTCTCTAGTAATGCGTTTCCTCTGTATTTCATGCGCTCTGAGGCGGGTTTAGATTGGCTGAAAAGGTGGTCTCTAGCAGAGCCCGGAGCGAGATTTCGGGACAGAGTGTGAGCTGAGCGTCGAATAGATATTGTGCTACTAGTCATCGGTTGTACCTGACTGTAGACGGTTCATACTGCAAGACTTTACTTGCGTTCAGCACAAGTTTATACCGATCATCAGTTCATTTAAACTTATCAGTGCTCTCTAAGGAGACATTCATTCGAGACTTCATTTCCGATTTTAATTAAGATTTTATTGGTTTTATTGGTTGTCATTAATTATTGCCGTTTCTTATGAAATGTTCGATTGATGTCATCTTCTTATGACTATTTCTTCCATAAGTTGTGTTATCAATGAATTTATTCATCATTTTATCTAAATTTCATTTCTTATGATTATATCAAATGAAGTTTGTATTTGGTTTTTAAGAAGTAATAATTGAAAGTTTGAAACTCATTTCTATACTTAATTGTCATCCATTCCTAGTCTTGATCTCAAATATTGAAATCATTATAAATTGTTTGTAATAACCGATTGATCTCTTGATAACTGGCGTCAACTCTAAGTTCAGCAATAATTGGATTAAACCTTAATATATATAAATTGAAATTTAATATAAACTAAATCTTTATATAAAAGTAAGAATCAAAAAGTTTTGGTCGCCTTAACTGTAGTTACAGTCGCTGAGCGTCGCTCACATACATATCGACACTTCTCTCTGTTGTGAATGAATGTGTTGTGAATGCAATACAACTTCAGTGAGAGAGTAGTGTTCGTCGAATAATATTCTCTAAAAGTTAATAATCTTTTCTCTTCTCTATTATAGCAATCAATCAAATAAGAAGAGTGAAGACGAAGAGAAACCAAAACTCAATTAACTGAAAAACTTTTGGACATCAAATTAACAAATCGTTTGAAAACATATTCCGATCATTTCATTAAACTTTTCAGTGAATTATGTTTTTGCGGATTAAACTCAAAGATTTATAACAAAACAGTGATTAATAAGTGCTTGTCTTAAGTGTAAGTGATTTGACAAAGCAATCGATCGCCAGAAATGGCCCACAAATCATCAAAGAGAAGATCAAATCTAATTATGTTTTTGATTAACAAACTGTTCATCACTTTTTTGATACTTAATTTATGCCATCAAAAGGTAAGCATTGGTTTTGATTATTATTTTAGTGCTTAACTCATACCTTATGTAAAGCTTAATATAAGCCACGCTTTTGTATCGGCATTCAATCAATTCATACATTCCGTGTTTATTACAGTTTGTGTCCACTCGTGTGTCGATTCTTAGCCAAGACTCAAGTCTTGAGATTATTTAGAATTAAATAGTGATTCGTCAGTCTTTCCTTCGATACGTTTTTTCGTTTTGATTACTTATTTATTTTATTTTCCGATCTTTTCATATAAACAATTAATACTTTTCTTTAATAGTGTTTAGTTTTGAGATCCTTTTGGGTCTCATTTGTTTGGGCCGACTATTTAGTCGAGAGTCAGTGTTTCGTATACTCTGTCGGAGAGTTTACTGTATTTTTCTCCTAAAAAGACGTTAATTTTGTTGTCTCACATAAATTAAAATATTTTTTTTCTGATAAATAATTTATAATTAAGTCTTCTTTTCGAGACATTTAAGTCTAGAATTTAATGACCACTAAAACGGTTTGCCTTAAACTTAGGCATAAATTTTCTTTCAAAGTGTTTATTAAAGTTTTCAGTTTATTTGAGTGTTGTGTCAGTCCTTGCAATTAGTTTTGATTTTTTATCGAAAAAATTTAAGTTTTGTTCGAAAAATATTTGAGTTTAGATTCTATTGAAGACAATATCTTTAGTTTTTTTTCAGAAGCAGTTGTTTTTCGGTAGCATTTAAAGTAAATTCACTATTTGTGTAGCGTTTGAGAGTCCGATAGCACATAATATGATAGCCATTGGGAAGAGTAGTGTTTGTACTGCTCTAAGACATTGGACTCGAAGCGTGGGAACGACAAGACGTGCTTAAGGATAGTTTGAAGCATAAAACTTGACGTTAAAACTTTTTTTTTGAGAAAAAGGTCGCTCTGGCAGAGGAACTAACACTAAGATTGGCCCTAAGTTTGAGCGACTATTGAGCACAGGACAGGACAGGGCTATTCCGATATAACATTAATGCTATATTGAGAGACGGAGTTTTGTCGCACTCCGATTGTGAGATCACTAATGCTTACGCTTACGCCACCTCATAGTGAAGACCGACAGACCCACTCTTTCATTGAGAAACAATCCGACTCTTGTCTTATATATGGCTTTCAGACAAAGAATATTCGCTGTAATAAATAATTAATTCGATTCACATATTTATACCTTTAAAAGCATTCGTGAATTTTGTCGACTTTTTTTATTTTGAAAATCTATTGCCTAACTTTTGGTCGATTATTCACTTCCCTCTCAACTTAAATAAGAGAAAAACCTAAACCAGTAGACACACCGATTATCTATGAGTATGACTATGAGGTGCACTTTGAGGCTACTCTTTAATAGCCCATCAAAAGTCTTGTTTCCGATTTTCTTCTAAAGTATTTTTAAGGCTTTCAAGTTTTATATCTGTATTCAACATTAGTCTCAATACTTAACGCAAGTAAATAATGACTCAGAATATATGGCCGATCTTAACGTTAAGTAACAGCTTCTGTATTAATACCAAGATAAATTGTTGGCCAAATTCAATAAAATGCTTTCTCTCACAATCAAAAACTAATGCCAATTGTTATACACTTTAAAGAGATGTGAAGATTGTGGCCATTCATTCATTCAGACCATTAGATAATTCACACGAATTAACTTTTCATTTACCGCTCAAACATCTATGGATTTATTTGGGCTCAGTTGTGCTCACTTGTGCTCACTTGTGCTCAGACTTAAATTCATTGAAATAATGCTCTCTTTTTCATTCAATATATAAAATGATTTTTTTGAACATCAAAAGAGCAAAATGTAAGTAAAAATTTATATAATATTATAAGTCAGTCAAACATAGAGAAGAAATTTATCGTCCGCTCCGATAGTTTTCTTGACTGCAGGCACTCTATCAGAATAGGTAGGCGTTCATTCACTTGTGCTTCAATTCTTATACATCAGACCCTCATCTCTTGTTTTAATGCCATATATTATTGGACTGTATTTTCAGTGAAAGTAAGGAAAACTCAAACAAATTATTGCCGAAAATATATCGAATTTTTCCTCTTTTTTTTTGGTTTCTTTTTCTTTGAAATATCAATATTTAGTCTACAAAAATGTATTAGTTTTTAGTGATTTCTTCATTTTAGCCGACTTTGAAAACAACACTAAAAAAGTAATGCGAAAACATTTGGAATGGATTTCAATTGGATTTGTATTTTTGTGACTCAGCCTTCAAAATGAGTAGTCAGTAGTCAGTATTTATATTATTTGTAAGTCAGGTAGCATTAGATGTTATTAAACGCAAACTGTAAGCCTAATGCTATTTCACGAGCCATACATTAAGAGGTGGAAAGGCATGTAAGTCATGGAAGACATGCACTTCATCTCATATCTGTTAAGAGCAGTAGTTTTTCTCCTCTTCTTTAGAGAATAAAAAACAGTTTTGTTTGAATGCAGAAAACATGCACTGACTCTCAAAAAAGTAACGATTAGGTACACTTTGCACTGCACTTGTATTTATTTGATGCCTATCCAGTGCTCTGCCTCACCCCTGCCATACACCTACTGGTCTTAATCCAAAGAAAAAATTGATGCTCTCATCTCATCTTATTCTTTGGTTTGTGATGTTTATGGCACGACTCGCTTCTGGCTATAACAGAGAGCGAACCCTAGAATTTGTTAATGTAAGGATCGGTATTGAAGGCCTGTGTCGAGTGGACACACCTTCCGAGAATTGTATACATGTATTGATTGAATGCCAATAATATGTTTTTATTATAAACTATTTTTTTGAGCCTAACTTTTATTAATAATTTATTATTGAAAGCCATAAATCCTTTTTGAAGTCAAGTATTTTTAATTAGTTTTTTCATTTTTCATATTATTTATAAGATATATATATATCGATATCGGATGTATTAATTAAATGTTTGTCTATACTCTTAATAATTAGGTCTCATCTTCGGGTGTATTCGAGTTCAGACTAATTTCATTCATAAATGAATTAAGTCGTGACGCCATAGGAAACTGTTGTGGAAGTGCTATCAAAACAGAGAATAACAATGAAATATGTAGTGAAAAATGTCAAACATTTTTTCGTGTATGTCTGAAGCACTACCAGAACAATATAGATCCGAGTCCACCTTGCACTTTCGGAGAAGTGATTACCAATGCCTTCAACGACAGTTCCGTTTACTTTAAGGATAATACGATCGCTGGACAGGATTATACCCTGAGATTTCCGTTCAACTTTTCGTGGCCGGTATGTCAACACTGTTTTCATAATTAGTTTAATCATCACTTGTTTAAGAGTTTTTCATATGAAAAATGTCTAAATATATGTTTCATTTAATTAAGTTAATCGGTGTTATTCGCAGTCATTTATATTTTAATTTTGTTGTTGTTTATTTCAACCAGGGTACATTTTCATTGATAGTAGAGGCCTGGCACAACGCTTCTGCATCTTCAATGTCGACAACGTCTAGAGGTATGTCTGAATGTCTGAATTTTTTGCCTTTAGTTTACTTTCAATTAAGCGATTTTTAATTTGATTTAATGTTTTTTACTTTTTTGCTTCTCTTTTCAATCTATGGTTGCGCTCAACTTTCTAATGAAAAAGTAGTTAAACGTCTGGTGAGAGCTCACCATTCAGACTGTCTGTTAGGAACAAGTGTTTTGGGCGAACCTAAACTCCTGAATGTTTCGCATTAAGAGCTGAGAAAATGTTTATAAGTTATACTCGAGTTATATAACTATATCTTAAGATATATAGTGTTTCACATAATATGATATTTAAAAATAAAAGGCTTATGAATTGTGGGAATGTGTTTGTAATGGGAAACGATAGTGGAAAGGCATCTCAGATTTTTTGGAGCTCATGGCTAAGTGTTAGTCAGCTCAGGCTAACAGTTGATATTCGCACAGCAGTTGGCGATGAAAATTACTGTCTTATGTGACTACAGGTTTGACGAACACATATACCAAAGTTATCGCACCGGCAAAAGATAGGCGGGTCCTTAACCGGACTTCTCTCTCATAGCGAGAGTAAAACTTTTAGTTAAAAAAATGAAATATAAATAAAAAAAAATTTATCTTTTCTTCTGCTTCTTATAAGTCGAAAAGTTCGTCATTTAAGTGTTTTTTCTTGAATTTTGTTTAACTGTGAGAAAATGAAAAGTCTTTCCTTCAGTTCTCACATCCATTCTCTGAGTCTCCAAAAAATCTTTGATTTCAGATTTGTTTTTGAGTTCACTTAGTCTTGAGTCGAGTCGATATTTGGCGACTAAATCTTCCGATACGCTTATTATCTAAACTTTTCTTTTGGTTTTGACTTCTCTTTTGGTTATTCTGTTTGTTTGATGTCTGCCACCAGCTGTTCCGCTCACATATATCTTATAAACATATCATTTAAGTCCAGCTTTTATTGAACTAATTGTCCATTCGATCGATCGAATGGTGAGAAACACAACGTTTTTCTTAAACCCAATAATTATAAATTTGAATGAATAGCTATTAAGACATTGTGTGTATTCTCTAATGTTGTCGTCAGCTCTGATGAGGCACAGACTCAGTATTTACCGATAATTGTATTTACGAAAGTTTTCTCTAACTATCAGTTAATGTGTTGTCTTCTGTTCAGTAGTTGTGTTGTCCACGACTTTTATTTAAACTTTTAGTCTTCTTATTAATACTCATCTTCTTTTCGGTTATGCACTGGATTTGCTGCCTGTGCTGTGTTAGTGTGGGAACATAGCCTCAGGTGCTTTTGCTCTTTTCGTGTGCTCTTTGCTGTTCAAGTCCTGCCACTAGAATCTGGTTCGACTCTTCCACTGTTCAGAAGATCTAAAGTAACGATAAAAAGAACAATTACTGGATATATATTCTTAGCTGCGAACCCCCATCACTACCATTTCTGCCCAACACTACCATAGCTATCAATATTGCTTCCGACTAACGAACCAACACTTGAGGCTTCTATAGTTTTTGGGGAATGTGTCCCATAGCTATCTGAAGGACCCATTTCTTCATTAGAATGTCTGTCTCTCTCTATAATCCCCTTTAATTAAGAAAATGATGACAATTATGTCGGCATTAATTTTTGTCGTAAATAACACATAATTTTCTTAATTCAGAGCAAATCTTAGGCTCGAAATTATAATAAAAACTTAATTCCTGAGAATTTGTTTGAAATCTACTCAATTTCATTGTGTGCACAGAAGTGGTTATAATGAGAGCTCAGCTCATAATACAGGCGAACAATAACTCATTTAGTTTGCGAACGACTATTGTTTGAGTTTACTATTTAGAAGAAAAGACCAAATCTATTAATAGCTGTCAAACTTTGAGTCTTTTATTTGTATCATTAGGTTAGTAAGTCTACAATACTTTACCGACTTTTCCCCTCTTTTGTGTCCTCTCTATTTCCTAAGTTTATGGGACAGATGTGATGTGATGAGTGACTTGTCGTCCGCGCGACGACTCTTTCTTTGCCGGAAATCTAAACTATTATTTAAATACATTTTGTATACATATTTTAATAGCAATAAATTCTGTCATAAAATTTTGTCGTTTTATTCAAAACATTTTAAAAATTGTTTTCAATTCAAATGATTTAAAATTATCTTTTTTCAAACCATGTTCTAAGTAATAAGAAAGAATCTAGTTTATTTATTACCTTGGATATAATTTTCGTTTTCTTCCAAAGTAATTTGATTCGTATAATTCAGAGCCTTTGGTTATAGAAGTTATTTCTATTTTGCTCTTCTTTTTAGCCTTTTCTCAGAAATCCTTATAATTAATTTGAGTTTCAAAAAGAAAGAAATCAAAGTTTTAAACTAAACATCGATTAGTTATTATGTATTTATTATAGATTTTCGTTCATTTTTTATTCACTCATTTTCGGAGTACTTTTTAGAAGAATCGGTCGATTTATTGATCATTTGATTGGTTGCATTAATTTGCTCTCACTGTCAACCATAGCCCAGAGGGCATCGGTTATATTCTTGGAAAATTTATTATTATTTATTTTATAGTTTAGTCAAACGTGAAATTTATTGTTTTATTGGTTTGAATTAGATTTAAATAATAATTTGTTGAAAGAGTTTCTTAAAAAATATTATAGTTTTGTCTCATTTTTACTTCGTTTATAAAAAAAAGGCAATAATTTATTCGTTACTAATAGCACAGGTAGTTGTATCATGAAATGGCATATCAGAACAATTTCGTGATTATGGGAGGCATTGAAATTAAAATACATTTTTTCGTTTTGTTACCCAAAAACTAGGAAGTGGTGACCCAACACATTATCTCAATTGTGTGGACTAATTCTAATTGTTAGCTAATAATGTGTGTAACCATCCATTCTTTAATCTATAGAACAATGAGTTATATATTTTATTCAATCATTGGATTCTGTCTTGAATTTGATATTTAGTCGTATTTTTATAATAATTGTGGCTTTTATTCGATAATTTTGTTTTATATATTATTTCTGATATTATTTTAGTATTACTTAACATAAGTTATCGACTCTCGACTACCACTAACTAGAGTTGGAATACAGATATTTATAAACATATATCAAATTATTCGGTACCAAAAAAGTTAGTACCCGTTGCAGTCGTGACATTCGAGTTCGTGTTCAGACAAACCCCTGACTGAGAATTAGCCGCGAATTCTTATTTTATATAAATTTTGGATACAGTGTTGTAGTACTGGAGTGCTGTAATGCTGTCTTACATGAATTTTCTTATCAAAAATCATCATAATTTCAGACTCAGTTAACAATCATATGAATTGTGGACTACATTTGACCCAAATTCTAAAATTTGTTCCGACAATAAATTCTCTTATATTTTAAATGTTATGTTATGTCCAAAACTTAAGCTTCGATTTGAGTCAAAATTTATTTTTAACTCTTAGTTCTTATCGATGATAGCGTTTGTCTTTCAATTCACAAAATTCGTTGAAAATATATTAAATGAGCGGATATTCCGTTGTCAGAACGCATTCCTTTCTTTCCTGAAAACCCCCTCCAAAGCTGAGTAACGCAACCACTGATTGATGATCTGTACCCTCGAGAATAGGATTTAATTCAATTAAAGTTAACCACTTAATAGATTTGAAGTTTTCGGTCACTCATTGATTGTCGGCTCTTATAGTTTCTAAGCATTTATGATCTCAAATATTGTGCCCACAGTTTACTAAACACTAAGACTTTTTGACTTCAATAAAGACAAAATGTCGAAAGTAATGCCTTATTATTGTTAATATCGCTTAAAGGCTTTCTTTTATATACCAATTACTTGAATCGGATGTCTTCTAAATGTTCGGTCAATTCCCAAAACAGAAGCAAAATATGTGTCGAAATCTCACTTAAACTCATTTATCATATTTTCGATTCAATGGATGACATTCTTATTCATACAATAAATGTTTGTGAAAAAGAACTCCAATTCTATCAGTAATTAAAAATTTAAAAGTTTTTTGTTTTGAAGCATATGTTTAGTTGAATGACAGCACTCTTCGCACTACAGATGACAAGCGTTTGACCCATAGCTCCTATTTTTCAATGTTAAGCAGTCCTGAGCCAAAATTAGGTGCCGTCGCCCAATGTTTGTACCACTAGAGAGCACATCATAGCACGCGTACGTTATATTCAATAGTAGTAGTGGTCAACTGGACAGAAAGGAAAGGCTAATAATGCCCGGCCAACTCTACTGTTTCTTTCCTTTGAGTATATCCTTGGTTTAATTTTTCTAAAGAACATCTGGCGTTTTGTGCACAGCCCAGGTCTGTCTCTTTATAAAGACTTCTTAAGCCAATCTCACCTTCAAATACACTAACAGTTCGTTTCACTTCCGCACCTCATCTCATCCCTAACAAACACTAATAGTTTGATATTCAAATCTTTATGACTTGTGTTGGGCAGTGCGTGTTCTCAGACGCACTTTTATTACCTTTGGCTCTCTCTCTCTCTCTCTCTCTCTCTCTCTCTCTCTCTCTCTCTCTCTCTCTCTCTCTCTCCCACTCTCTTTCTCTCCCATATAAAGTTCAAAACAAAACTGAAAAGTGAGTCAACTTTCCTACTATAAAGGAGTGCTCTCAGATCCTGAGCTACATTGAGAGCCCTGAGTATATTCTTTCCCTCTCCTGGGCTCTCAATGTTGTCCCGTATCTCTTATGTCTTTTCAATTTTGACCGTAGCGTTCAATCGTATGACTGAAATGTATTGCGTCTTAAGATTGGTTGTCCTTAAGAAAGCAGCTGATCCCAGACCGTGAGAAAGTCTTCTAATTTTGCCCAAATTTATGCTCGTTCTGTGGCTGTGCTTTCATTAGTATAACTTCACCAAAGTTTGAGCTCTTTTTAAAGGACGTAAACTTTGATTTTCCTTCTCTTGTATTTAGAGGTCATTCGTAGACATATAGACAGCTGTTTAGACCCATATTTATTAGTTTTGTCAGACTTTTAAATCTTATATATATTTTGAAAAAAGTTTAAAACCATTTTTTAATTTGATTTCCTGTCTCTTAAATGTGATGCAGACATTGACTCAACCGGTGTTCTCCAATATCTTCAGTCAATGTCTGTAGAAATGATAAGTCTTAACATTATTTTCGTGAACTTCATTATTAAGTCTCGACTAATCATTAAATATAAGTCACACTCTTTTCATAATAACTGATAGTTTATATAATATTTAAAATTAATGACAACTCATCGGAAAACATTTATCACTTTTTGTATTGTAATTGAAGTGCTCTTTATTTGTGATAAATGTTTGCATTCATACGATTTGACATTCAATTTATAACGAAATTATTTCTTTCTTTTCATTTGATTCCATGCATTCATTTCTTATTATTCAGACGTTTATTATTATTCCAAACGATATTATTATTTATTTACCTTTTATTGTATTTCAAGACTATTATTTGTTTGTCTTTTATTTATCATTAGAGAGAAGATAATTGAATAGTTTTCAGAAGATTTTCTATTCATTAGTAATAGTTTTATTCATTATATACTTATTATAATTATAAATATTCACAAAATTATGATTAGACTCGAAATTCTTTGACAATTCATTCATCAGTTATTCACTGAATTTGTTATTTGAAATTCCGGAAAATGAACTCTAATTTAATTTTAAATTATTCGGTTATAATAATAAGAAGAATAAGAATACAGAAAAAAATAATTGAAATTCAATAATGTTTTGGTCAGTTGAATATAGGCTGGAGTTGATTGAAGTATGCATTTAATTAATATTAATCATAAAACACAGGAAATATTGACTTCAATATATTGTTGACTATATTTTGGGGTTCATTTGAAAACTTCCTTATGAACAGAGAGTGTAGTCCTTAATGTTTGTGTGAAATAATGGCAATGAATGCTATTATATGTATGCCATTGAATACACTTAACATTGACCTGCAAAACATGATTAGACCTAAGGCTAAGAATTGTTTCGCTACTAAATTGCCTGAACACTGAACACTGCGCTCAGACAAAAACCAGAGATAGAGTTTCCATTAAGTGAACTGACCATTAGAAGCACCGAATATATTGCTCTGAGCAGCGATACCTTCAGCTCTAATAAGGTTCGGAACCATAAACTTTTGCATCAAATTTTTGTCGATATTTTCTCTTTTTAAGTTAAAGTGTTTTGAGCCCTCATTTGAGTGGTTCGGTAGCTCTGGAATGAGAGTGGAATGAGTCGGACGTCATGTCAGTAGTCGGCGATTATTTTTGCAAAATACTCTTCGTTGGTATTTCTCTCGGCACTGACTCTAATGTAGTTTCAGATGTTTTAACAAACTATTCATTCATTAATGGAACGAAAGAAAAATACGAAAACCAGTAAATCATTTGACAGGTTGGGTCAAACCTACCGAAACATAACTACCATTTTTCTCCATTACTCTCCAGTCAAAGATTGATTACTGGAATTGAATTTCCACGAAAAATACTAGTATTGCAAAGTATTGCATAATTTTTAAATAAATGAATTCAATTTTATTACTGACGTTACGATAATTGGTTTCCCAAACTGTTTATCATAACTATTATAAAATAAAAGTTCATATATTTTGCTCTACGATTATGTCATTTATACGGTTTTATACTCTGGAAATAGTACTTAATCTGTTAAAATCTTTTCAAATCTATAGTAAAACTCTTATAAGGATTAAAATTGAATATAATCTCATACATCATCTCATACTCAGATTCACTGCTTCTGATATTACCAGTAATAATACTGACAACCTGTTTGCCCAACCGATCTCTCTCTCTCTCTCTCTCTCTCTCTCTCTCTCTCTCTCTCTCTCCCCTCTCTCCCCTCTCTCCCCTCTCTCCCCTCTGTTATGTCTTGAGGCCATTTAACCTCCTTTTCTCCAATTAGAAGAACTTTTGAAACAACGAAAATAGTTTTACTCTATTTTTCGATACAATGCCTTTGAGTTGACTCTCATTTATATTTTCAACAATTTTTCGCTTTTATTTATTAAATAATTATTCGAATTCTTAAACAAATTATTTGTTAAATATTGTAATTTGTATTTCGTTTTGCGTTTAAAAGTTTATTCATTTTGAAAATATTTAAATCTTTTCTCATAATTAAAAGTTGAAATTCCTTAACATTTTTCTTGTGTCGGAACTGAATTACATTCCAATGAATTTGAAAGAAAATTAAAAGAAAACTAAAATACTTTTTCAGTGGACTATTGAAAAAAAGAGAGATAGAGATTGAGAGAAATGTTGTTATTCAGGATCTGATTTCGTCGATAATTTATTTTTATTGAGAGACAGAAGAAGATCGCAAAACACCCGAAAAGCAATGTTCAGACTCTTTATATAGGATTTGATTGAGCAATGATTTCATTTTATTCATTAACATTGACTACATTGACATCAGTTCAAAGCCAGTGATAGAGAAAAGAGAAATTTTCTGTTCAAAAGCCATTAATGCGTTTTCGATCAGTCGAGCGAAACATAATAATAAAAGCCGAGTCTCTCACAGATAAGCAGTAATTAATATAATGAATCTCTCGTTTCAAATATTCTTTTGCTTTTATTTCTTATCTCTTTCTCTACACTCGATTCGGTCCGGATTTATAAATCGATTTTTCAGTTTTTGCTGCTTTTGTTTCTTATTTCGTTTCGATATTTTTGAAGATTTGGTCGAAATAATTCTTAAACCACTTAAACCTCTTTCATAATCACAGAAAAAGTTTTATGATTTCTTAAAAGAAATCCAATGTAGACATTGAACTTGAAAAGGATGTATAAAAATGTTGCTTGCTTCTTTTTTAAAAATTTTATTCTTCTCTCACTCAAGTGTTAAATTAGAGTTATCTCTAAAACTCTTATAATTAGTTTTGATTTTTTGGTTTCTGTGAAAACACTATTTTGTGTTTAAATTACGAATAGAAATATGAGAGAAAATATTTTCAGTTAAGTCGTTGTCTGTCGTCTATGTGTGAGAAATACTGCAATTTTGAGCCCAAATTATTTTGTGTGAGAATGAAACAAATGGAGAAGACTTACCAGTGTTGCCAAAAAAGCACTGGTAAGTAACTGGTAAGGTGACCAACCGTAGTTCCTCAACAAACATCGGGATCGAGCCCTTCACCAGATTGTTGTCGGCATTAATTTTTCCATTATTTTCCGTTTCAATTCCAAGAAAACTTTTGGACGACTTTTGGAGTGCTATTAGACTCGCAATTATATAATCATAAAATATATACAAAACGCTGTTTGAGATTTCATAGAATTATCTCATTTTTTATGTCATTCCGATCTTCTGCACAGAATTCCAAAACTACTGAATTTTATTTGATTTTAAGTTTTTTTAAGGGCAGTCATTATAATTGATAGTCTGATCATAACCTTATCTCTTGTGATAAAGATTTCTTGCTTTCATTGAAGCATTCATTTACTTTTTCTTTTTCATTTCAATCTTCAAAAAAGTCTTCATAGCATTTGTAACACAAATTTCTGACTTAAAGGCATTCATTCTTTTCAATTATAAAAATATTTTTCTCTTTTTCGGCACATTTTTTGCAGTAAAAGAAAATATTTATCAGAAATTTCTAAGTTTTTGTGCTTCGCTTTCAATGATTTGTTTGTTTCTCTGTATTTGTTGTTTATCTCAAAATTCAAATCAATAATTCATTTTCCAATTTATTTGTTGTCAATCATAGGCTGGTCAAAGACAATGACCCGAACTCTGATCACTCGTCTGGCGCTCTCCAGATATCTCAATGTCGACAAAAAGTGGACACAAAAGACTTTTCAGAACAATCAGACAACTCTTAATTATTGGTATCGCGTCACGTGTCAGGAGAACTACTTCGGGGAACACTGTGCCTCACTTTGTAAGCCTCGCAATGATAACCTTGGTCATTTTACATGTGGTCCCGATGGAGAAATAAAATGTTTACCCGGTTGGGAAGGCAACTACTGCCAGAAGGGTATGTCATTTGTTCACTCATTATTTATTCATCGATTGATTTTTGATATTCTCTTTGATAGCGATTTGTCGTTTGGGTTGTAATATGACGAACGCCGAGTGCTCTCAACCCAACGAATGCAAGTGAGTCCTAAAATCGATTAATTGATAATTAAATTCAATTCAATCAATACTTATATAATACTATATTTTCTATAGTATTATACAATTAATAGCATTAAAACTAAATTTTTATGAAAATTTATTGTAAAGATGTCGATACGGATATGAAGGACATAACTGCAACCAATGTATTAAATACCCTGGTTGTCTGCATGGTTACTGTAATAAACCCTGGGACTGTTTGTGTGAAGAAGGATGGGGTGGACTACTCTGTAATCAAGGTATGAACGATCTCTTAATACTTCTGAAGTCAATTTTTATATAAAGACTCGAAACACTTATAATTATCGCTTTTAAAATATTTTGTCACAAATTTATTACAACTATTGCTATACTATTTCGATGCCCTTTAGATATATTTATATTCAATAATAAGTGTCTAATCTATTCATAAATATGTTTCGTATGTGAATCTTCTCTCGATATTATCGCCTCTTTTTTATTAGTTTTTAAAAAATTGCTGCAAACCTGTAGAGAACTCACTCTTTTCACACGCATTTGAGCCAAAAACTAAATGAATCGGAAATTTTTAGATTTTGTTTTTTAGTTTATTTTATAGTATTAGAGTTTTATAGTTACTTACGATTATTGTTATTATTGTTAGTATTTCTATTGAAAATTCTTTTCATTTGTTGAATTCAATCTGAAATTTAAGACTCAATTTCTTAGAGTCAAAAAATGACAACCTTTTGGTTTTGTATTTGAATGGCTCAGCACAGGCTTAAGGTTAGTTCACGAGAGGATGAATATAAAGAATAATAGCAATAAAAATAAGACTATCGTTGTATGCATTCAATTGTGAAAAGTTATGTATATATCATATAATAATATTTAGTTCTCATGAATAGTACAGAAAAAATATTCATTCAATAGAAGTACGAGTTTTTTAACTTAGAAATAGTCCAAACTTGAGGTCAAACCAATGAGAAGACCAAACATAGTATAGAGTTTCGATATAATGGTTGCTTCCCTTTAGAGGATGACCACATGCCAGCACTGAATCAAATAATTCATGAAATGCTCTATATTTGAATGTAGAGTTACTTTAAATATGGTTAACAAAAAGCTGATCTATGAACCGATAGCACAGGTCTATCATTCACTTGTTGTTCGTTCTTTTATAAAGAAATGCAATATTATGTTGGCTTTCAAAGAGCTCAGGGGTCGAGACTTTCAGAATATTTTAATGAATAGAATTACAACTTTTTGATTGTTTGCGAAGAAAGCATTCAATTTGTTTGACACACGATTTGCCACAAGTGTTATGTCTATCAACAAAAAAATATATAATAATTATAATATTGATTATCATATTATTAGAAATGAATTCAATTTAAAGATTGACATCAATTCTATCATTTATTAAAACATTTTTTTTCTACAATTCTTTTCTCAGATTTGAATTACTGCACAAACAATAAGCCATGTAAAAATGGTGGCTCTTGTACCAACACAGGACAAGGTTGGTATACCTGTGACTGTCCTCCCGGCTTCAATGGCAAGAATTGTGAACAAGAAGTTGATAGTTGTGCTCATTTTCCCTGTTCCAATGGAGCCACTTGTAAAGTAAGTCCTATTCAATCAAATGTCAAACCAATAGACTCTTGCCGTCAGACCTTTAATACAATTTAGTAAAAGTATTCCTTAAATTAATCTAATATTTATTGGCGTTCAATAGTTTATATTAAAACTATATAAGAGAGGAATAGATTGCGTGCACTCTTTTCTCCTCTCTATCACACAATATATTCCTAATTGAAAGCGAAAGGAATTTTTTCTTCGGTCTTAACATCAATTCATGCGAAACAATAGGAGTTTTATTATAACGACTGACACATCCGCTAATAGTCTCATAAATTAAACTCCAATTTCTAAGATTATATAATCAAAATGGAAGACAAGTTGAGACAATGCACTCAATAATTGCATAGTTATGACCAGATTTCATCAAAAGTCTGTTAACACCTTTAAAAAGACTAACAATACTAACCATAACACTGTTTTAGTATAAGTGGTTCAAAGAAAAAGAGAAAAACAATAATCTTGTTTTGTTTAGTTTTGTTTGTTCTCTATTATTATTTAGGCTTTTATTTATTAAACATTTTTTTGTATTAAATTTTTTCCACTTATTTTGTTTTCTATGTTTGTTTGCAAACTATTCTCAACTCTATGTTTGTTTGAATGACTCTTCTGTTTGTGTCTCTCGAAAATGGATAGCATTTGATTTGAATGGATTTCATGAAAATATAAAATAATTTTATGTAAATCTATTCTATTATTTGAATTCTTTTTCATTTCTTTGATTCAAATGTTGATCATTGAATCCAATGAATTATCCTGAGCTGACTCTCGTGGAGATGCCGTCAAATGATAGCATCATTATTATCAATCATCAATACTCTTCTCAATAGTTTGCACGTGTGCTCATAGAGTGGCCCCATATCAGTAATTGAACCTGCTATTTGATGCTATTTGATGGGTGAGCCCATTATCCCTAACACTTGACTCTTTCTTCCAATTTATACATTAGTCAAATGTTTGATTTAATAAGACCTGGAAATACGTGTCCGCATAAGACTGTTGTGAACCGAATATAATTCATTGTTAGTCAGTGTCTGCCCTAAAGGCACACATGACAGCACTGTTTCACGAACGCCATAACCGGCATAACTTCTATTATCACAATTTATTTCAGTCTATTCTTTGACTTCTCTAATGTTTCAGAAATAGTTTTGAATCCATTAATTCATATTATATTTACTTCTGTTTCTCTTTTCGCACAAATCTTTTGTTTTTATTCATATTTTTGTCTTTGAATTCGAATAATTAGATAATTATTTATCATATTTTCGATAATATTTTATTCATTACAAACAAGTTTTAGTTCATTCTATCTATGATTTGCTTTTGAAGAAAGAAAATGAACTGAGTTTTAATTGACAATCAGTTCATATATTTCTCAACTAATAAGTTGTGAGTAATTGAGTTGTTTTTCTGCCAACAGTTATAATCGACTTTAAATGTATATTAGATTCAGATTGAATTGAAAGCAGTGTATGATTTGGAAGTGCATAACATATCGATATTTGCATTATTATTATGATTGGGTGTCACTCTTTAGGGCACTGTTTAGGCGAAAAACTCCCTTATCTTATGCATAGACATGAGTATAATGTTCTCCAAAATAGAGAAAAATGTTTTCTTGACGTTTAACATAACAACAAAGAATAAGAATCCGAAGAAAACGCCTACGATTTAGAAGATTTAATTTGTATTAAAGGACTCTTTGAGTGGAGAATATAAAGTTCAGTAGTTGTCATCTGAAACGGATGTCTCACTGCAGGAGTCATTGCTTGCGTTCCATTCGATTGATATGTTTTAACATTTCATCTTTTTGTCCGATAGAGTGTATCGTCCAATAACTACACCTGTGAGTGTCCTCTCGGATACTTTGGCAAACATTGTGAGACAATGGCCAGTGTGTGCACAAACAACCCGTGCTCTAATGGCGGTACGTGTGTCGACGGCCCCAGTGGTTACCTCTGTATTTGCAAAGTTGGTTATGAAGGAGAAAATTGTCAGATCAAACAAACAGACTGTGATCCCAATCCATGCACTAATGGTTTGTATTTACGATTCATATTTATTTGACTTTTTTTTTCTTTAAAAATCAACAAATATTTAAATATATTTAAAAACAAAGTTTACAAACAATTGAAACAAATTTTAATTATAATATTTTGTTATGAAAAGGGGGCAGTTGTGTCACTACAGGCGACGATAACTACCGGTGCAACTGTCGCGCAGGTTTTGCCGGCGATAACTGCGAAATAAACATTAATGATTGTGATGTGAACCCATGTTTCAACTCTGGCACCTGTATTGATGAGGTCAACTCATTTCGATGTCTTTGTGTTCCGGGTTTCATCGGTGACCTGTGCCAGGACAATGTCGACGACTGTTTAGTAAAGCCTTGTTCAAATGGCGGAACCTGTCTCGATTTGGTCAATGATTACCAGTGCAGGTGTGCGCCCGGATATACTGGAAAAGACTGTTCGATAAATGTGAATGAATGTGAACCCAATCCCTGTCTCAATGGAGGTATTTGTGAGGACGGAATTGAAGAGTTTGTTTGCAAATGTCCGCCCAATTATTCGGGAAAGAGATGTGAGAACTCAATCATTAATACAATAAATTTGATTGCATTCGACATGAATTTAAATAATTCTACACATTTGCCGATGACTGTCATCTCTGGTGATAAGGAACAACCAATTTCTTCAAGTCTATCGATAGTAGTGCTAATAGTAGTGTCTACTGTTTTGGTTTTAGTAAGCGTTGCCTTTATTTCGATTCTTTGTGTAAAACATCGAAAAGATTCGGCCGAAAAGATTAGACGAAAAGAAGACGACGAAGTCAGGCGTCAAAACGAACACAATTTAGTGACTTCTATGAACAATAAGTGCGGAATTGACAGTCATGTGATGCCCACCGCTAATGTGATAGTGAATGCATTGGACAGACCGCCGTCTCTTAACCATTTGAATCGAGGCAAAAGTGCGACACTAAGCAAACTCACAAATCATGAGATCTATGACTCCAAACAAAATATTTATTCAAATAGACTTTCGATTAACGAAAAGTCAGCGACACTTCAGTCGCTAAAAAAGACAAAATCAAATAATAAACTGATTAATACTGAGTGCACTTCAGTCAACAACAATAGGCCAGACCAGAGGCCCGCCTCTAAACTCATAGTTGACAATATGGACCGCAATGTCGTCAATCAATCACCGGATCCTAAACAGGACAGCATTGATAATATGACAATTGAAAGGAGAGGTTCATTAACTCATCCACAATCAGTTCCTAATTCATTAACTAAAAGGTAAGCATTCGTTTAACTTTTATCTCAGATTTTATTTCTTTTAAATTTAAATTTCATTTCATTATCTCTTTTCATATAATTCTTTTCTGAACTGAAATTCTTTTTCCGATAATTTTGTTTTTAAATAAAATAAGTATTCGCTCTCTATATCTCTTCTCACTCTTTGGATCCAATTTGTGATAAACATTGAAATTAAGAATATTTTACATTCTTTTGATGTCATCTAATATTCTCAGCAAAAATGATTTCAATCATTAGTTTTGTTGCTTTTATTTTCTGTTTTAACGTCTGTTCTCTCAGAGCAGCAAAAATTAACGATAAAATTAAACGAATGTTTCGCTCATTTTTTTTGTCTCTTTTTTTAGTGAGTCTTCAATAAATAACTCGACGATAGCACTGAACCGGACTATCGACTCAATCAATAGTCAAAACAATTTCCACAACAATATCAATATCGCGACTCAACTGCACCGTCACAACTGCAGAGCCAGTGGCCGATCAAATCATTCAATATATGTGATAGAAGATCACTATTCTCAGCCCACGTATGCCACAATACCCGACAAACTTTATGCCACAGAAGTGTGACCCTAGTGTTAACCCCATATAAGAGTCACTCTTTATAAGACACTTGAGATTAGACTTTTAATTAGGGTTTCACTGAAATCAAAAGAAATTTAATTTAAGATTAAATGAAGGATTAAAGTTGTCTCTACTCTACTCTAAGTCCAATTAATTTATTTTAATTATTATTATTGATATTATTAATGATATACTAGTTGTTGTTCTGCCAGTGCTGTTGAAGTGCCTTTAATTATATATTAATTATTAAATATTATTATTATTATTATTTGTACAGTTCTTATACGAGCCCAACATCACAACCACTGAATCAACATTTCATTTGATTATTTTGTTGTCAAATTCACAAAAAATGCACTAAACATTTCATTGACTAATTCATTGAACAATTCTTTATATTTTTTAGTTGTTTTTTGTCACAACTTTTTTGTGTTCATAAATTGTTTTCTTTAAAATTATTATTTTCTCTAAAATTATGTAACAAAAAACCAGAAAATAGTCTGAATCAGAGACTCTTTTAAAGAATAATTCATTTAAAAATTACTCTTAAATAAGTTGTCTCACGATTTGAACCTTTTTTTGGTTCTATATTTAATTTTCCCAAATCATGAAATATGTTTTAATTGACTATTTTTGTGTTTTTCAGAGCCCTATAGACTATACCCTTTGTTATGATACTATCAAATCATGCATTTTATTGATTAATGAATAAATTAAAAGACAAAAACGTTATTTAAGTATTATTTTGTTATTCATTTCTTCAGTTCATTCATTCATTCATTTATTCATTGATTTGCTTTCCATCATTTCATAGATGAAACATAAAAAGAGCTTTACTCATTTTTATTATTAAAGATTAATATTATTTTTATGAAAATCAATGAAAAGCTTTGGCTTTAGTTTTGTTTTGTTATATACTTAAGAATAATGTCTAAAATAATAGCGACAATGAAATGATTATTATTTTTTTGAATAGATTTCAGACCATTAATCGGATGGAATTCTTATCTAATTTTATTTAAAGTCAAAAACAATTTTTTGTTATCTTATATATGATTTTGTAATTAATGTAAATAAATATACTATAATTGATTATAATTATTATACATTAGTATTATATAACTCACGAATTATTTGACTGAATATTTAAACAAATATTTCACTCTTTAGAAAACTGAGTGAATAAAAGTGTCATTAAATTCATTGTCAATTCATGTCATTCAACACCAAAATAATAATAATTGTTTTCATTTCGAAAAAATCACATTTTTTTCGTTTAAAAATGTAAATAAAAAATTAATTAAGAAAATGAAATATTCATTGAATTTTTTTACTCAAAACACTGAAATTCCTGTGGATTCCTATCAATAGTTGAGATCCACTGTTTTAAACTGACCCTCATATGAGTTCAAGTTATCTACATTTTAAGTTCAAGACTACAAAAGATTCAATGTTTTTCTGAAAAGCATTAATAATTAGTTTTGAGATTAATATCAAATATAATCACGACTTCATTCAATTCCCTCAAACGTATAAGAATTCAACTTTTTTTAATCATAAAAATATTTGGACTTAAGATTTGAAGCGAATCATCACAAGTCTTGTCATTCATTCAAACATTTTATCGTTCATTCATTTAGTAAGAGATTAAAACTTTTAAAATTCAGGAAAGAGAGGGGAAACCACTGGAAACCATTGGAAACATTAGAAACGTTTCATCTCTTTTATTTCATTTCTCTTTAGCCATATATTAATATAACGATTCGTTGCTTTTCTGTTCCCTCTGTTTATGGGAAAAATATTTCTCTAATTTTTTTTCTGGAAAACTACTTCTCTGACATTTATTGCTTTTATTTGTATCTTCGGTAAGACGAGGGGCGCAGTTATCGTCACTACTTTTACCACTTTTTCTCAGACATCACTTAAAACTTATGAAATAGTTTTGAGAGACAATTAAAATTCCGATTTTCACGAAAGGAAATGCTTTTCCATTTTTTTAGAGATCAAAAGTGATCTTCAATTGCAACTATCGATACATCTATTCTGTACCCTTTTTTTTAATCAATGGTTTAAAGTTTAAACTTAATTAAAAAATTAAAAATTGATTATTTCTGTAGAACTCAATCAAAATGTTTTCTTTCTTTGATTTAAGTTTTAATGATTTACTTTTAGTTTGTTTTTTCAGTCGAGTCATCAAAAGTCTGATTCAATAAACTTATTTTGTGCCGACGGGTCGACACTTTGAAACTTATTTGGACTCCGAATGTAATAACTTTTTATCGATGAAAAGATCTGAATAATTGAATTTTTGGAAATTTCCAAAACTATCTCTTTTTAAAAAATCTCATTCACTAGAAGTGAATTTTGAGACATAAAATGATTTGGTTTTGGAGAACATAATTCTCTAAAATGTTGTGGTATTTGTGTTGTCGTAAAATGTAATGAAATGAAGGTCGACAGTGAAAAGGGTTGTTCCCACTAATAGCCAAATACTGACAATTCAGGTGTAGGGCTATCACTAATGGCTAATAATGAATGTGTTTTCTGTTGTGAATAAGGAGTGAACTGAAAATACTGTTGAAACAAACTTTTTTAGGACAGGTTACTGAACAGAATAGTAACCGTACCTACATTTGAACCCTTATGTTTTCCCGTGTGAGTGATGTTTGTTAGAAGCAGTGCCTAAGTAGCCCTGTTTTGTGCTACAACAGCACCGACTATTTGGCCTTCTCTTAACCTTAACAAGACATCATTTGACAAAATGTATGCGCTCTAAATGTATATATAGAAAGACTTATTCTGTTCTGTTCTGCTGTCGATTCTTTTGATATTCTCACCAAAACTATAATAATGTGTTTTTAAAGTCATTGAACGATACTTTCATAAGTTTTCATAAAAAATGACGAACTCTTGTAATATGATATTAAACAAACCTCTAAATAAAGATTATGTCTTATAATCGAAACAAAATATATTTGAAAATATTTTCCATAAATTATTGTTTAATCCTTTTATCAAATAAGTGATACAACAAAAACCAATAAAACTGTTTACTCGTCGTTTGTTTTTCATTCATAATTTTTTAGGATTTGATTCATTAGTGAAAAATAGACGTCTTTTAAGTCTTATATTCAATCGAATGATTTCAAACAAATTTTACAGAAAAAAAAGTTAACTTAACTTAACTTTACTTTTACCTAAAGTTAAGTTTTTTTTTCTTTTGGTTTCATTTAAAACAAGTTTTCTCTGGAGATTTTGTCCTCAGAATAGGCGATACGCATGGGTTGTTGTCTTCGCACGGGAAGTACTCTTCCATAAGAAAAGTGCATTTTTTTAAAAGTATCCAACTTTTGGCAATAAATTCGGTCTAATTTATGATTTCAAAATCATATTATTATTATTATTATTTGATGAGTGCGAGTACTCACAATTTGAACCATATTTTAGGATCAAATGAAAACTGAAACCATTTTAATCCAATCATAAGATTCGGTCATTTATTCAATAAATTCTTTTGAAAGCAATTTATTATATCCTTTGAAAACGTCTTTTATTGTATTCTATAATTGTCTCAAAACATAAATTAATTAATTTTCATTATATTATATAAATTGTATTTTCAAGTCATTAATTGAATTATTTATTGAAATTTTATGTAAATGAGTGAAGTCATTTTGTCAATTTGTTAAGTTATATTCAAATGAACAATAATTATAAAATGGATTTTTTAATTTCTTTTGTTTAAAAATGAAATTACAATATAATATTAATACTTAATAAAATGTTTTTATTTTATTCAAAACCTTTGATTTAACCATCAATTCATAGAACATCTAAACTCATGTTTTATTTTATTAAAAGCTTCATATAATTCACTTAACTTAGTCTTATACTTAGGGTCAGATATTTTTAAGTTTATCTAGAAAAGATCACAAGGTATAGTTTCCGCTCAACCCGTGTTCTCTCTCTCTCTCTCTCTCTCTCTCTCTCTCTCTCTCTCTCTCTCTCTCTCTCTCTCTCTCTCCAACTAATGACTAAATTATGATTTTTAGGGAAATAACGAGAAATTATTGTTTAATAGACATACCATTTATGTTCATAAAATGTCATTACATTGAAAAATAACCTTGTATAGTATTGTATGATTTGGTAAGTAAAAACATTTGACAATTTCAACAAATTAATAGTAAATTTGTTAAATAACGCAAACACGAACAGTGAATCATTTAAAATAGAATATCTTTCATTTCATAATAGAAACATATGAGACATAACTTATCATTTATTGACTATTTTTGAGACAATTTTTCCAAAAATAGGAAATAAATTCCATAATTATCTCTCAATAATAATTCAATGGATTAACGAATTAAGAAAGCATTCATTAAAAATATTAAAAAGAGATAAATATATAAATACTTCTGTAAATACTTTTATATTTTTTAATTATATGACATAAAAATGAGCGGTAAATCGGTCAGTGGTTTGAACAGAGCGATGACTAAAGCTATGACCAGTTGCTGAACACTCAAAAGATTTGATTGATTCAGTTTGAAATGTTTGTCAAAACATATGATTCTTATTAAAAAGGATTGAAGTCATAGATAGACATTCATTGAGTATATCTTAAGCTATGAATTTGTATGCAATTTGTTCGAAGTGTTTACTGACGTTAAGAAATGAGAAAATTTGACAAAAGAATTGATTGAATAGTTATTCATTCATTGAAGTCATTGATTGAAATCCTAAAATTGATAGTATTTTTGAGTGGATATTCTTAAAGGCTTTCGAGTAATTGTCGGGATTTTGGTTAGAAATTGACATTTTTGGTCATTTGCGGCAACGAATCGATAATGTCTTACAATCAGAATATGAGTGAAAACTGCAGGACATGTCGTCCCGTATTTTATTTGGTCAGTGCCTCAGCTCTGTCTCAAGGAATGGCTTTTGTGGAGACGCGCCTCAAATGATTTATGAATGCGATTCACATTCAATGCTTTCAATTGTTAATGTCTTATAACGTCTTATAATACTTGTGTCCGACCGTTAATGCCGTTAATGTTTGTTCATTAGTGACGCTTCATTTGAAGTGTCCCAAACCCATAATAAACCGATTTTAAGTACTCCCGACCTCTCTTTCCTTAATTCTATGACCAAAATCTCTTCACATATCTCTTAACAATTGTTAGCATAAAATCTTAGGGAAATCTCAAGAATTTTTGCATCGATTTCTTTGTAAGTAATTTACGATTTCCTCGAATCGTTTCAAATATTTCTTATTTATATATTAAGTAAGAGTTTTACTCTCAAACCAAATGAAGTGATCGACAAAATTAAGCCAACTTTCTATCAGATATTATTTTATTGCCCAAACATTTGAAATGTACGCCTATTTCGCTATTACTCTGTTTAGAGCTGACGTCAAATATCCACTTCTTGTAATACAGTCTAACCTATGAATTCATTACATTCATATCACTTGACTCTCATTTAGTTTAATTGAGTTAATTATAAGAGAACTAAATCTTAAGATTTTTCTTAAGTATTTTTCAATAGAATATTAACAAAGAATTAAAAGATAATTAAAGGAAAGCATTATTTAAGGATTGGTAGCGTTTAAGTGCTGAGGCTTTGCAACAATGGAAAGGTTTTACATCATTCAATGCTTAAGGCTTTGGCTGTGCTTTCGTTGTCTCCGGATTTACGGCACAAACGCTGTGCGCTTTCAATATATTTCCCAAATCAGTGTTTGTATCATCTCTTCTATAATTAGACTTTTATTTTAGTCGAAATCCGTTACTAAAAGATATAAAAATGAATATATCGTAACCACTATTAGTTTATTATGAATTTGAAATTTTAGTCAATTAATTAGTTTATTAGTAGTTATTTATAATTTAGTTATATTTTTCTAATTTTAATAAATTTTAAGTAATTCATCATTTGTTAACATCTCAGCCACTGCTAAAGTGAATTGTTGTTGAAAGCCATACAATCGTCTCATATATTGACCAATAGTTATCTGTTTGAGTGACTGGCGCTGCCTTTTAAACACAAATCAACACATGTCTGCTCTTTGGGTCTTCGGCTACGGATCTCTCATTTGGAATCCAGGATTTGAATACAAGGAATGCAAAGTCGGAAGAATTGAAGGATATTGTCGTCGTTTCTATCAGGGAAGTGATACACACAGAGGATCACCACAAAGGGTTAGCCATTCCTTTAATTTTTGAACTTTAGTTGCAATCATTTCCTTGAGAACAGCACTAATGCCTTAACACCTGATTTCAATTTTATTTCATTTTCGTTGAATTGTTTTTTGTTTTGAAATGAATGACAAAACTTATAAAAAAGTTATTTTGTGTCACAAATTAATTGCGAAATACGTTTAAAAAATTAATTTATGCCATTTGTTAGCCTTTTATTCACATATTTTACATTAAATTTATTTTTTTATGAACTGATCTTAAATAGAATGCAATAAATTGTCAGATCTTTTGCGGATAATTTTAGTTTTGAGTCCTTCACTCGATATTTGAGAACTGATCTCATGTTTGACTGAAAAGTGAACACAAATTTACTGTCAAAATGACTAATCGATTGGAACTACACCTAAATATTGCAAACTTATGTGAAGAACTTCCAGAAGGGTTGGCCCGCAATTTAGTAAATACTTCCTCTAAGATCACATCCATTACCCAAATTTGTCTCTCAATTCAATGTTATTTGATTTTAATGCAAAAGATATCATCGAAACTGATTTCACTTTTTTTTATTACTTTAATTGTTATGAATTTGATGTTAAGTTTTGGCAATTAATCACTTTTTAATAATTAGTTGATATGAGGCTTATATTATATCATTTATTATATTATACTGGAATTACACTTAAGTAGAGGTCATCGACCATAAGATGACATGTGTTGACCAAAAGTTGTCTTTATTTACAAATATATGTTTCTAAATATATACCAATAAATATATCAAATAAATTGTCCAAAAGTGACGGAACAGTTAGTTATCTTTCAGAACCAATGATAATATTATCACAAATAAGGAAGACTTTTCACAAATCAATCATTTCTTTCAATGATTTTCTCAAACTTTTATCAATAAAATCCAAAAATAACTTTATTTAAAAAAATATGAAATCATTAATAATTTTTAGATAAAATAAACTAAAATTATTGATATATTTTTTCTTATTTTGTAAATCTAATAAAGATATTCCGCCCAAATGTGAAGTGCAGTCAACCAAATCATAAGATCAAAGAAAATTTATAGATATCGGAATCAAATTAGTTAACATTTGTGACACTTTTTTTTATAAATTATTTACTGAATAAATAAGCTTTACTTCTATACTATAAATCTTTGGTATTATTAGGAAATATAGTATTTTAGATAAATTTTGTGAATTTCACTGATAATATTTCATTACAACTTTATTACCTAGTTAAATTATAAGTTTGCTCGATATTTATCAAAATTGATATTTGACTAAAACAAAGAAGAAATGCTTTAAATTTCAGAGAACTAATAAAAATTTACTCGAATTTTATTTATCGAAATATACATTATTTTTTGAGTTGGAATAACATAAATTTGTCACAAATTTTCCATAAATATGTCATACAGACTAGTATCAATTATATTAAAATCTTTGAATAATTTAATTAAACTTTTTTTTATTTACTTTTAAAAAACTGGTTTTCATTTATTTAGAATTTCTTTTGTTCATTAAATTTAAATTTAATTGACTTTAGAATCAATCAGAAGTCATTACTTTTCTGATCATTTAATAAACAGAATTTAAATTTAATATCTCTTATCTCTTATGTATATCCGATTCAATTATTTTCAGATTCTTTTGAATTTTATCTCAACTTTTTATGGTTTTATTAATTCATTTCGAAAGCATTTGAAGAAAATGATTCAAATGATTAAACATATGTTAAGAAATTTAATTTTTTTAATCAATAATTTGATGCCATATTTCTAGAATTCTAGTGTTATTTGAGTCTCAATTATTTTAATTTTTTTTCAAAAAAAAGTTTAATAATAACTTTAATATGAAAATCATTGTAATTGAAAAACAATAGCGAAGACATTTATTTTAAAAGTGTTTATTCAGTCAACTTTTATAATATTTGGAAAACTTCCACTGCCTTGACTTTTTTCATTAATCGAACATGATCATTTTATTCTGGTATAACAGAACATCTAATTTGTCAGGAATTCCGCTGATTTCAAAAAATATTGTTTATTGAAATCTATTCAATATTTTTATATTTAGAGTTATTTGAGTCCTATTTTTCAAATATTAAAAAAAAGAGGTTTTCATAAAATTTACCAAAAATTTTATACTAAATTTGTTTAAATTCGTTTTATTGAATTCAATTTAGAATTTATTGTTTTTATAGATTTCTTTCTAAAGGAATATATCTCTCAATCATTTATATTTAAATCATTTATAAAAATATTTTAATGCCCTTTTAATAATCTAGCTAGTAGTATTTACCAAATGTAAAATAAATTGGTTTTATCTTGCTAATGATAATTACCATTTGGTATTTTATCTGAGATAATAATAGTCACTAATAGTCACTCTTTTAGTTTATATTCAAAATAGAATCTGATTTAAGTTTTTTTTAACCATTAATTCAAAGTTAATTTTAGTAATAAATTCCCATTTTTTCTATAAAATATCAAAACATTTTTTTCAAATTAGATTAAAGTTTAATCAATTCTTTGGCTTAAATACTAGTAATCAAATGAAGAAATAATTTGAAATAAAGTTAGTTTATTATCGAAACAAAACTTATCTTTTGTCAGATTTAAATTGAGCTCAAACTTAATGACACTTTTTATTAGCTTCGCTTCAATTTTTTAGTTCCCAAACCCTTTTTATAACTTAACTCCACTTTTCACTCATCGATTCATTTTCTTATATTCTCTCCGTTTTGTTTATTATACGAAAATACTAAAACTTATCTCTTTTTCAACAGTTGGGACGAGTGGTGACACTATTAGAAGAAGAAGGGGTGAGTTCTCTTCGTTAATTTGAACCTTCAATTCTCCAAAAATTTCAAGTTTAAAAAATTTCCTTTTCTTTGGTTACAATCTAATAATTTTTGACAATTTTTACTTTAATTTAATATTTTTTATTTAAACTGAATTTGAAAAACAACAACAAAACAGTTTAATTGGTCCTCAAGTCATACAATAGTCACAGAATAATATATTCCGAGAAAAGTCATTAAAGCCTAAAATAATTTGCAATTAATATAATAATGTTTTGTTGTTTTTATGATTTTACTTTTTTTTGTCACAAGTCTTGAGGGAATCTGAACTCTCCATTCATTTATTATTGAGGGCACCCGACGAGAGTACAACTCGTGCTCTAATGTTAGGTTTTGTCATGTCTTATGTGAAGAACAGGTGACTGAACTTCAAATACAAATAATTTTGTCCGAAGAGTGCGGACGGGTTTCCTCTGCTCTCAATTTGTAGTAAAATGCCTCCAGAATGAGACCATCCCTTCCAAGAAAGCGATCCTTTCTTTATCTTTTAATTTCTATTATTCTTTTGAATTGAGTTCTGTATTTCCACTGCAATGAACCGAAAAATTGTTGTCAAAAATCGTAGTCAACTCGATCTTAGCTGACGACTGTCCCCTTTGAGAGTCCTCTCATCTGTAAAATGTGACGTCTTTTAAATTAAAGTTAAGGACAACAAATATTTAGAGATCTTTTCATTTCCAATGTTTTCAATTCTGGAAACAAATACCAGAAAATCGTTGAAAAATAGCGTCGAAACCAATTTTGTGTCAAAAAATATAGAAATGTTTTGAAAACCAAAAGATAAAAGAAAAACAAATGGAGTGTTGATTGTTATCTATTCATTTATTCAGACGTGTAATTATATTTGATGTCTGCTTTGGGCACAGGTGTCCACTTGGGGCCGGGCCTTCCAGTTCACGGATGAAACAACGACTTTAGCTTATTTGACAGACCGGGAACAGTCTATTGGAGGTTATACAACGATTATCACTCAATTTTATCCAAGAGATCCCAAAGAAGAGCCGTTTCCAGTTCTGGTATATATCGCACTTCCCTGTAATTCGTTATTTTTGGGTTCAGCGCCTTTGGAACAAATTGCAAACGATATCGCCATTTGTCGAGGAATTTCTGGACCAAATGTGGAATATTTGGCAAAATTAGTGGCGTTTATGAGAATTCAAATTCCACACCAATTCGACGAACATTTATATAGATTAGAAGACTTTGTTATCGAAATCCTGGAGAAATCCAATGAAATATCTTTGCTTAAGATATTTATCGATGCTATCAATAGTGAATTCCACGATCAGATAGTCTTTAAATCAACTGAAAATACCTTGGAATCAATGGACCGCTCGAACCAATCGGCCTCTAATACCATGATATCGAACGGCTCTTCATTCTTATCAGAACAGCCCTCGAAATACACAGACAGAGTGTCCGCACGAAAGTTACGGTGCATTAATAAATAGTTTAATTATATAATCAAATATTGAATGTATTTTCTTTATTAAATCAAATATTATATCTTTTGAGTGAATATTTTAAATTTGAATTCTTTATAATTCTATTTAATTCTGTTTTGAATCTGATTTTAAATAATTTTCTCTCAAATATATTCTTGTATTGAATGACTTTTAAGACAATCACTGATTGAATGGTTATATCATTTTTTTCATAGAGTTATCGAATCTATATTTCAATAAAAATTTATTTAAAAATTATTCAAAATGTGTTTTAATGGTTATATATTTCATTCAATTGAATGGTTTTTACAAATTAAATGTATTTTTAAGCCATTGAGTGGTTGAGTGAAACAGGTATAGCACCTGTAGTGCACTCTCACTACGTCTCGATTAACAATAGATTAAAAATAATGAAAATCTCACAAATTTTGTCGTCTCTTACAAAATGTGAGAAAAAGGAGAGAAAAATATTAGGATATGAGGAGAGGGTCTCAAAAACTGTAAGGATTTTGGAGGCATTCATTGGTTTTATAGGGAAAACTTGAAGTAAAAAGAATAAGTTTGTGCTTCTGTTCCCACGTTTTCCCACGAATGGGTCGTTGAGTTCTGAGCTCTGGTACTCATTTCGTTGTGACGTCTATGCCATTAGCCATCGCGTGCCGAAACAGGTGAAAGACTAACGTGAGAACGGTCTGACTCGCTATACCTTAAGGCTCTTTACTTCTTAGTGGCCATCCCTTAGAACACCAGCTGGCAGTAGCAAATCAGGCCATACCTGCCATATCCCTGGTTTTCTGGTTGTCTTAAGTTGTTCTTCGTTTTAATTTTTCGGTAAACTTTGTCTTAAAAAACATCGCTTTTCTCTCTTCTTTATTGAATATTTGAGGACATATACATATGTAGAGAATACCCATATTTGGGCCAAACTCTTATCTCACACTAATTATTAGTGTATAGTCTTTGAATAACTTAATAACCATTTAATTATAATAAGAAACGTTTTCATTAAATTTTAATTTTATGCTCTTTTCTAATAATAAATTAAATTAATTTCAGTTCTCTTCTCTCAATATATGAGGCTTTCAGTCAGGTTTTCACAAATCTTATCGTTTTATAAATCAATTGTTTACTATATTTTCTTTTTAATTAATGAAAACTTCTTTTAAAATCAATTATTCTTTTAAAGTCACGAAATAAATATTTTCTGTGATTTAAATTTTCAACAGTTTTTAAAAAATAGGTTAATATGTATTGAATTTCCATTAAATTAATACTAATTTAGAAGTTTTGCTTAATTATAGAAACAATTCTTAAATATTGTGTTTATCTATATATCATTTTTACTAAAAATCTAATTCAGTTAAACTTATAATTGTTTTACTTAAACTCAACTAAATTTTCATTTATTTTATATTATATGTATTATAACTTTTATAAAAATTTTTAATTCAATAATTGACCACTTTTTGGTTGAAGCCTAGAATCAATGTTTAGTTAAACTTCTTTTTTGTGACACAATTTTAGAATTGAAACTAATTTTATTTTTACTAAATTTATTTCACTTTTACTTACAATCATTTGATTAAAGCATTGACTTATTTGAAATTCAAAATACATTTTCAATATTGAATTATCGAAATCTTAAAAAATATTTTAATAAAAGAACTCTTTTTTTCAAATTCAAACTATTCTTAATTACAATTGTATAGAGTATATACAATTGTTACTGTAATTAGACTCAAGACGATGGTCTAGTCTATAGACCATCGTTTTGAGTCCAATTCGGGTTTATTGTATATGATTTGAACAGTTTATTAGGTTTATTCATATATCATATGATTTAGTAAGAAAAGTATTTATTAGCAAAATATTTAGGATTTATTATCGGAAAAATATAACTTTTTGTGGCCTTTAATTTATATTTCTTTTACAAGTTTATAAAAAATTATACCCTTTAATAGAATTAAAATCATTTATATACTAAATATTTTATCTTTCTTTTAAGTTGTATCATGGTCAAATCTCTGCTATGTTATTGAATGTATCAAATAATTAATATTAACTTTCAATGAGTACTAATTTTCAATATTACTTTTGAGTATACTTTTTACTTGTTTATATTTTGAAGGTCACATTTTAAAAAGTCATTTTAAAAGGTCATGAATTTTTACTTATTCTAAAATGAGCTAAAAATGTGGTTTTATCTAAAAATTTTCTTTTGGAAGAGAATAAGACATTTTGTAAAATTCATTTCTAATAGAGATGTGTAAATACTTATCTACACTTATCTAATGTTTATATTATTAGTGAAAGTGTTTTTATTTAATTTAAATGTTTATAAATATATGACTACACTTACTAAAAACATGATTGTCACTTTAATTGAGTTATTCCAAATGTATGTCCTTTTTTGTAAGAAATTTGCAATTCTTTTATTACATTTGTTTGTCATAACAAAAGGAGTATTAAGAAAGAGTACCTGATAAATTTTCTTTATATTAATATTATTCAATGTAAACTTTGTCAATTTTATTGTGGTTAAGCTATTAATCTATAAGTGAATGATTTTAATTCTGTTTGATTTGAGACAAATTGATATGAGTTGAGAGTTGTCTCCCTTTCAATAAACTATAAAAAGTAGCGAAAATGTTAAGCAATTGTTATATTATATAATGAAAACTAAATTCACATTTCAGTGATTTTGAAATTACCATCTCTTGAGTGGTGTTTGTGAGCACTGGTAGCTCTTTTCCTCTCATTCAAAGTCAAGGTTAGGTTCACTTATTTTTTTCGATAAAGTTTTTGTGTTGTTTTGCTGTTACTGTAGTTAGAGTTAGAGTTAGTGTTAGTGTTGTTCACTTCTGAAGCCAATATCGAAAGTTTTGTTCTGTTGTTGAAATACATTACCATTGATTGCAATGGAAGGTAACTTTACTAATAGTTTGTGCACCTGTTCTCCAGATCTATTCAGACACTACTTGACTAATTCAATGATGAACTTTAAGATCAACTTTTTATGTTCTGTTCGATGAACTGAATATCATTTTTAGAATAAAAATCTAAAAAGAATTTTGTTTTCGACTCTATTTCTCATTAAATGTTTATTCGAACAAATGATTCATTAATTAACGGATTATTAATAGTTTAGTATTAAATAAATGCATTCGAGTACATCATAAGACTTGAGTTCTCATAAGTTACTCAACTCTAAACCATTAAAATCAACGAAAGGCTAATCTCTTTTTCTTTATATCTAACATATGGTCACTAAATTCAAATGACTTTTTAGAGACAAAAGGCTTTAAAATTAGTTCCCAATGATATCAACGATTCTTAAAACTGTTTGACTCATTCATTTGATGGGCTAAACAGTGAGAGCACTCCTTCCTGTTTCCTATACTCATATTTTGGCACTACTTTACGCGGTCGGTGGTGTGTCTTTGCACAGCTCACAGACACCACATTTCCTCAAATGGTATGGTTCCCACCGGAAAAAATACTATTCCATCCAAAAACAAACTTCTCTTCTTTTCTGACATATTCTAAGTTTTGGTCGAAAAAACAGTTTCTAACAAATATTTTATTGAAAATATTTAATATAATTAATTATTTAAATAATTTAATACATTTAATATATTTAAATATTCGGTTAGTTTTACAAATTTATATTTAAAAAACTATTAATTCATAAATTATTCAATTGTTTACATTTTCGTCTAATAAATGATTGTCTGATAACTTATTTTTGATAAGAAAAAACATCAAAACTCTTTAGTGGAGATAATCTAATAATAAGTAAACTTATAATTCCTTTTATTTTATTTAACTCTTAAAAAGTCAAACTATATTTGACTTCAGAATGAAATCCAATGACAAGTTTTCCATCTATAGTACAAAAGTGACAGCAATTCTCTACTATTAAAGAATAAAGAATATTAGCAAATAAATACTAATCATTACAATTAACATGCTAGGTTTGTTTGGCTCAAAAACAATAAAATTATATACATTTTATTTAACAATAATTATAATTATTATAGATTTCTATACAAATTATAAAATGAGAGTTTTAATTTGAAGTAAGCTTGGAACTTTTATTGTTGTAAAATTTACAACAATAATCTTCTTCAACTTTATAATTTACAATGTACAATTTAAATTATAAAGTTGAAGAAGAATTTATAATACACTCAAAGACCGATCATATGAAGTAATCGGGAAATCAAAATTAGTTCATAACATCCGTCAGTTCATAAGATAGGTCATTTTAATATTATATGTAAAAATAATCAAGGAAAGCAAAATAATTCAATTTAAGTATAAATATCAGTTAATTTCTATTGTTTTAATTATTTAAAATAATTGTTAGTAATTTTATTTAGAATTTAAATTAAATTTTCATTAATTCAGGTTATATTTGAAGAATTTTTCATTTTATTCATTGATCTCTATTATCACCACTTTTTTTCTATAATTTAAAGTTTTGGTAATTTTTTTCTGATATTTGTTTGAAATCAGTTTAAAAATATTTTATTCAAAAATAGAGAAGTTCTGTTCAATATATAGATTCAATTATTTCATTACTTCATACGATCGGTCATTAAAATGCATTAATTTTAGTAGTTTTGGTTGGAGTCTATACTTCATTACAAACGTCATTTCATAACACCGGTCTTCATATGATCGGTCTTTGAGTGTATTGACTGGACATTGAAGACAACTTTTGATATCATTTAAGTCAATCTCTAATCGCACTTCTCTTGAGTTGATTTCACTTCTTTTTTCAAACATTAATAAAATTAAATTTAATTAAAAACATTTTTTAATGAATTTTAATTAAATTAAAAATCTTTAAATTAAACAATAATTGTTTTAATAAAATAAAAGACAATTTCAACCACTTTTGACAGCATTAGAATTCATCTTTTGTAGTGAAGACTTGATTCACACCAATTGAAATGTCATTTCTGTAAACAAAATCATTGAATGATTAGTAAAAGTGTTTTGATTTCATTCTTTGTTTACATTTAAACAAATTTCAAAATATTGTAAACAAAAATAAAAACATTTTCAAAACAATTGAATTTTATTTCAATGATTTCAATATAAAACACAATTAAAGTCAACAAAAAGGGATTCAAATAAAACGAAGTTTTCAGTTTCAAAATAATTGTCGATTGTTTTACAAAATATTTTAAACAAATTAAACACATTTTTATTGTTCTCAAAGCAAATCAAATCATTTTAAAAACACTTTTGAATTTCACTTAAATTTTTATTAATTTCTTAAATGTTTGTAAAATTATTAAAATACTTTATTTTATGAGTCATAAGTTATGATTAAAGTTATGAAATTATTTAAAACCAGTTCTTAAATGACATCAATTTTAATAAGAAATAACTTTTAAACTAAAAGAATCGCTTAATATTTATCATTTTAAGTAAAATTATTTCTTTACAAAAATTTCTTTATTTATAATTATTTTTCTATTAATTAAAAGAAATAAAAAACTGTAAAATTATATAAAATAATTGTTTATTTTCATATTTAGCAAAATAACACACCTCTTATAAATATTTTTTAATTATTCTTTCAACATATATTTTGAAAATATAAATTATCGAGGATATTGATAAAACAGACCAACCCATCCACATACTAACAATACCTCCCCCGACATAAAATAAATCTTTGAATTCAACTTTCATTGTTTCGAT